>DVZL01008405.1:0-10264 GCA_018236625.1 Lasaia peninsularis | reverse complement strand
TTATCTCCACTGATGCACATTATTAAACGTTTTTTGATAAAAACCCCACCATTTTTAAAAATAAAACACTAATAAAAAACATTGTTTGAGAAATAATATCTCACAGTGAACCGCTCCGTTCCGCGTTCCCACCAAAAACCTCCCTATATTACTATAGGTGACGTTTACTTTTTTCTGGTAGGATATGTTTCTGCTTAGGCCTTCTGAATCGTATTCCGAATTTTATCGAAAAATGAATGGGGTGACAAGAGTAGAAAATTTTTAATAAATTGTTTTTTTCAATTACAGGGTGTGTGTGGTACCGTGACAAACTTTTTTCGAATAAAACTGGCTTCTAAAGGTTTGTCATATTCAAGCGAGCAAAGTTACATCGGGCAGACGAATTACGACGCCGACGCTGTCATTTCAGATTTAGGCTCCGTAAACACAGGTCTTGGTCCAGCAGACAACGAATTAACGATGCGTGCTGAAAAACAAAATGGCGGCGACATAAATACCGCGCTCTCCCATTTAGAACAAATGCAAGAGAATGAGAGTTCTATATTTATGAAAAAAGAACATAGCAAACAAGTTAATTCTCAAATAAGTAAGTTAGATAATTTGATAGTTCAGGCTGACAGGGCTGAGCAATCTCTGAAAAGTCAAAATAAACAAATGAGAAACTTTTTGCGATAATTAACTTGGCTTCTGATGGCTTCATGAGTTGACAAATATTCTTCATTCGAGACATAGCTTACATATTTTTGTATAATACACTTTGGCTGATATGTAATCCGTTTCTTCGGTGGCCTTTCATTATTCTGGACATAATAGGAAATCTAGAAAGTATTATCTTTGGTGGACGAAATATATCTAAAAGCTAAAGGGCGGTTCGATCAAATTCTGCGTTTCCAGATAGTAAATAGATAGAAAAAAAACAAAGCTGTACCTGGAACCATGTACGCGTTTTTATTAATTAATTTTAATTTATACGTTTCTGAAATAAAATTCTAAAATAAAAGTAGCCAAGTTACTTTGATATTACATCAGCTGTTTGACAGTTGAAGTCCCGTCCAAATAGGTCCAGCCGTTTCAAAGATAAGCGGGTACAAACAGACAGTCAGACAAAAATTCTAAAAAATATTATTTTGGTGTACCTATCTACCGAGTCTGCATACATATGATTTTAGTTAAAAGGGTTTATTCTCAAATTAGCAACAGACACTTCAATTTTATTTATTTGTATAGATAAAAATATTTACGTTCATTCATAATCTCCAGACGGAATACGGATAATCTAATATTTTACGATATACTTTCTTATAGTAATCATGAACAATGACGGCCTATTTAGTAATTAAGTCTGCAAAATGTGAAAGCAACATTTTATTTGTCTTGTCTTTGGCACATACCTACGTAAAAAAAGAAAGGACGATTTGAATTTTGAATATTGCTTCGAAATTTAAATCGAAAACTGGAAATTCAAATTTAGAATGTATCTTTTAAAAAATGAAAACATTTATGGAATGTTAGGGATACCACTACTTTTAACGGTGGCCTGTGTTTGAATTCGGAAGACATTATATATAAATTACAGACCCTGTAACATATCAGCCGATGTGTACACTGCACCGTTATATTGATGTTATTTGTAGCTTGAAATGATTAAATCATTGAAATTGATCTTATGATAATTATATAATATTAGTTGAGAATTAATTTTAAGTACATTCAAGTGCGAAAGTGTAATCGTTAGTGTAAGTGTACCAAAATTGCAGTTGCTGCTTTATTTACATAATATATAATATGTGAAAAATAAAACTTGCGTTTAATGTCATTAAAATATGTAATACATGATAATAACGTAGATATTTAAAAATAACAAGACCTAATACCTACTAAGTTCGTGTTTGCCAAATATTTTTTTAAAATATTTTATAAATAATATTTTAATAAATAGCCGATCTTTCTTCAAATGACATGTAGAAATATTGTTACTGATTTATTAATAATAAAGATATGTTAGGGCGCATCCTCAGAAATATGTATCTTAAGGCATATTCTTCCAAGACTTTATTGATCACATTGAATTAAATATATATTTCGTATTACATAGTTTACAACAAAAATAAAGTATAACTTTATTTTAATCACCTTCATCTAAAAGTTTTTTTTTAATTTTTTATATGACAATCTCGTAAGCTCTAGATTTTTAAATCCATTTATATAGTTTTATAACTGTTGTATTAAAACCATTGTATTGCTTTCTCTAATGACAGTTAAAAAGTTTTCAAGTATATATTTCTTATATTTCATGGCTTTATACTCACATTTTGTGTATAGAGTAGGCGAGACAGTTTTACACGTAAATGTAACGTGTAATATATGGATTGAAAAGGAGAAAAGATTCTCTAGGAATTTAATGATTTTGTTCTTAGGTACATTGTACATATTTAACTGCCCTCCGGGCGGAAATTGTCAACTTTTTTCCCGCTGTGTTAAACGAAATTGCCATTTTTCGACTCCGTGCAGAAAAATAAAATGCTTACCTGGGCAGTAAATAATAATGAAATATTACATATGATTGACTTATCCAAATTTACTGCCCTAGGGATGCAATATATTTTTAATGTCATAACCACCCGTAAAAAGTTTTTATAGTCTTTTATTAGATTTACATTCATTGTTATTGCACTTATATATATCACTTAGGTAGGTTTGATTAGCTTGTTAAAAATGTAATTTGTTAAAAATCTGTACATTTTCAGTGTTTGGAGGTAAGAATCTCAGTAATATTAGAGACCAGAGTACAGATATGTAATAAATTAAATATAATTCTCTTTATATTTTTAATACTAGCTATTCTCTGCGTTTTCACTCGAAAAAAACTAACACCAGTAAAACCTACGCTGTCACATGCTTTAATTTTTTTTTATGAGTGACTATTTATTTGCTTATAATTATTATTGTTCGGCGAAGTTATAATATAGCCACATGGTTGGCTATTTTATAACTTTACCGAACTTTGTGGCCGTGGGCTCATCTGCAACGGCAACACCAGGGGCATTCTCCCAGGAGACCGAAGGTTGACCTGGTGCTGTGTTCTAATTATTGGGACATCTTTAAATCGCTCGATATAAACATTTATCGGACGCAGCGGGATGACGTGGAGTGGGGAAGGCGTGTCATTGTTTTTTCCGTTATTTTTAAATATGAATTAACTGTCTTATCCCAAAAAACCACTACGGTTTCTGTTATCAAATGTTATTTTATAGTTATATACGTATGTAACTCCTTTTATTTAAAATTAAAAGATATATGGTAACTTCTTAAAGAATTTAAGTAACATTATAAATAGGCGAATGTTTTTGGCTGAATACAACGAATATTGTCAAATTTGAACAGAGAATTTATACTAAAATAGTTTCTATATATATTATCGTATGTACTTGGTGGATTTATTTTGTAGACATGGTATAAAACTTACGCTTTCCTACAATTTATTAACTTCGCTATTAATTTTCCCCCATGTTGGTCCGGGTTCCGTTGTAAAATAGACCCACTGCCTTCCACTCAGGCAGCTCGTAAGAGGCGAGTACAGAGTCTATTGTCACTAACGTCGTGACATTGACTAGGTGGTAGAGTCTTGCAACGACTCGCCCGGATTGGTATGCAAGAGGCTTACCAACCCAGCCCCAGGTTGGCAACGCACCATTTCCACATTTGGTGTCTAGAGGTATTTTTTGCCATCAGGAAATCCGTCTGCTTATTTTCAATATCGTAAAAAAAAAATTAGGGTACTCAAACTAAAAACTTAGAATAACATAAGTTTGTGATTGCCATAAATTTGATGCTTAAAGGGCGAAACCAAAACTAAGATAATATAATAAATTGTGGGTAAGTACATGTGATTTTTATAAAATATGTTACACAAATATATTAATAATAGTAGAGGACTACATAAAAGAAAATAGTAGAAAAGTGACGATGCTACGATATTCAATAGTTTACTCAAGCTAGGTATTCTTAATGATTTTTATTGAGCTTTTTAAAGTTTAAAAAAGGTTGTGGCGTAGGAAACAATGTTGTCACTTGGGTTCCCGAAAAATAAATTTAAGTAACATTAAAAAAATAAGTTTAATGCAAAAGTTTTTAATTATATACTTAGTTATACGAAATGTTATGAATGAATGGTGCTTTTACAAACATTAAATGTAATACACGAAAACTGAGCTTGTAAATGATATTGATTCAAAGAAAAAAATATTATACTTAAGTTCAAAAGGGTGTTTGAAAATTAAATGAAATTGATGTTGGATGAAAAATGTTTGATATTTAAGTTTTAATTAAATCAATTACTTTTTACTCGATATCTGTAATCGGATGTAAAATATTAGAGATGGTAATAAATCTAAATTTTTTTTTACAATTATTTGTAATTTGAGTACATTTCCTGATTAATCTTACGATGAGGGATAAAATCGTGAGGAAACATTCAATGTTCGCATTTGCATATTGTCTATTATTATTAAACTTCTGAAACATGTACCCATTTATCACTTGTATCTTGCGTCTATTCTTTAGTCATTTAATATAGTATGTAGAAAAAACATTTTAAAATTATGAAATAATTTAATTGAACGCTGATATTTTTGTAAGCGATATTATTTACATGTTATTTATTTAATGTTGACTCCTTTTTAAATATGAATGGCAATAAAAATTATGTACTCTCAATGTTTTATTATTTTAATATACTTAATTATCTGTGTAACATTTATAATTAACGTGTCTAATGTGTTTTTTAACTTGAGTACAATTTCTGAGTGCAGTTACGGTCGCGGTATCATGGTATGAAAGCGGCATAACAACCGAATATAACCTATTAAATACTTTAATAACTACACTTAAATTATGTACCTACTTTCAAATTATTTAAGCCGTTTCCGAGAAGCTAGACCACAAAAACTGTGACTCGGGATTATTATATTTACAATGATGGACTCAATAAATAATCTCGATCGATCAATGATATCTGGGTTGGCTACATAATCTTGGGGAAATGACAAGGACACCAGTTTTTACGCAAAGCGACTGCCATTTGACCTCTGTAACTCACAAGGAAAACTAGGCCCAAACCTAGATTAGGTTGAATTCATCGGCAAAACGCCCAAAAAATGTAAGCTAGAAAAACTCTTTGGTACATAGCGAGGTTCGAACTTGGACTACTCGTATGGAAAACCGAAGCGTGTACTGCGAGGCCTCTCGATACATAATCATGATCATCCCTGGATTCTTCTGTCTTTGGTGTTTAATCAACCAGTAGTTGACATTGATGTTAGCTGTTGAAGGGCAAACAAAAACAGGAACATTCCAACCATGAAATGAAGAATTATATAAGAATCTGCTTATTGTACCGTGACCTATCAATCTTTGTTTGTCGCGCAGCCGAAATGTTACTCACGTTTGTGGTCACAAACTTAATAGTTGTGGTATCGGCTAATCCCTTTCATAAATATCCATATGTCTTCTTATTGGACGTTGGAAATGAAGAGATTCAAAATACAGTGCAAGAACAATTAAGAGTATCGATTCCTGGAGGATCTCTCGCATTAAAGTACCCTGCAATACCGGGAACAGATACAATAGCGCATGTCAGAGTAAGTGGGATTGATTTTGGTACAGATTTAAAAACAAATATTATTGACGGTGGTCCTGGTTACAATTATGTTGTATTGATGTTCAATGGAAACCCTGGCGTCACGTATGACGCTGTTATAACAATAGAATTTGCTGGAGATAAAGATTTAGCAAGTATTAACGCTGATGATGATGACGACAGTAGCAGTGCTGAGGAAATGAGTGAATTAGATTCAAGTGGAGCTTACAGTGAAAAACAAAGTAAAGAAGCCTTAGTTGCCAGTTCTAATGTTTATAGATATACTAATAAAGGAGTTATTGATGTAAAATATAAAGATGATGAACAAAACGAAGATAACAGTAATTCAGAAGAAGATAGCAATAGCGACGAAAGTGAAAGTGATGAAAATTTCGATGATAAACAACAATTAGATGAACAAATTGTAGAAAATGACTCTTCTGTTATCAACTCAGATGAAAATTTAAATAATCAAGTTAGATCAAAATATGTAAGTTATGAATCTTTCAGACCGAGACTTTATGGTGGCGTAAGGATATATCCCCAAGCTGGGCTTTATATAGATGATTATAATTCAAGACCTGCTTACGATCCTGTTAGTCATGATGCAGATGAGAATACAGTATATGATGATTCTAGTAATAAATTTAAAGATGCAAATAACAACATAAAATTAGATTATAGTTTAGCAATGGAGTAATTACATCAGTATATAAAATGATGCTAGTAAAATGTTAAAAATTCATTCCATCCGTCCATTGTATATATTTTCGTTTGATACTCAATAGTCACATTGGGGAATACAGAATCGCAAAGAGTATATAGTAGTTCTTTGAGTATAATATACGTTTTACTATTTGCCTGACGGGGGTCAGAAAATTCATAAAAAGCGAGCGTAGATGTAACTACTGGTGATGATTACGGAGAAACAACTTGCTCGACTACGAATCGCTCAAGTCTCAGGTAGAGCCATCGTTATACTCGTATCTATAAGGATCTTTTGAAGAATGTTATTCGATATAATAATATTCATTTCTCATGGTGATTTTGACGTTTGAATTAATTATGCTATGTCCGGTACGTTAATAAAAAAAAATAATCGATGTAGCTATTATTAGGTTAAAAAAGTGTAATTAAGAATATGTATTAATTGCAACTATTAATTTGTTAGCGTTAAATAAATAAATAATATCTGAATGTGTATCTATTTATTTTTTGGTTCCGAACCCAGAGTTAAAAACGGAACTTTATTTCTAAGACTCCTCTGTGCGATTGTCTGTTTTAGACAAGACCTTTTATTTATTTCATTAGGCTTTAGTTTCTTTATATTCACAGATTTTCAAATATATACAAATAAGTATAATTGAAATGTCTGTAAAATTAAAATGACCTTGAATCTCTAGAACGGTTGAATCGATTTTGACGAGACTTTCACAGGCATATAGCTGATGGAATGAGACGTAATTTAGATTAATTTATTTAATTAAATAAAATCGCGGGCACAGCTAGTAACATATATATATTCCATTCCATATTGTGTGTTGTGTTATATATTGTGTGATTTGGCTCAGCATCTGTCTACTAAGGTAAAGCAAATAAAAATCGTATGTGTTACGACTCTTAATTTTTGAAGAGCCTTATATCGTTAGGAAATGATTTTAACATTATATACGAAGTATTTTTTTAATGAGATAAGACAGCGAAGAGGCAAACAGGTATCCTGATTGTAAGAGACAACCGTGGCCTATAGACACCGTAGATGTTGTATGTGCGCCGCTGCTCTATGGTAACTAAGGTCTGTTATACCTTATGTGTAAGTCTCTTACAACCTGGTAGGGTAGTCTACAGGCTACCCTACTCTCCGGACTGGAAGACAACAGTGTCGTTATGGCCGCAGGAATAGGTAAGGCGGTGGATCCAAGACGAGTTGCTGCACAGCACTCTACCACTAGTGGTCATGTTGGTAGTGACCTAGTTAACCTATACTGCTTGGCAGGAAGGCGGTTGGCTTATTCTACACAGAGATTTCATTATTTGGATGAACCAAATATAATTATAAAATATTCCAGTACATTTCGGGTTTTAACTTGTTTAAATCTTATGCATAGAGTTGTCACAAAAAAAACTGTTTTTCTCTGGAATATCTGGACGATCAGGAGCCTATGTTCTTAGGTTATACCTTATGTCTGGTTAACTTCGTCACGACATTTTTAATACCTACATTAGAATTGATATGCGGCAAACATCGAAAACAAATGAATCGTTTTCATTTTGTTACAAAAGAATCCTCTTTGTATGTTTCTCACGAAATTACTCTGTTAATTCTAAATTGATTTTAATCATGTTGTAACATAGGTGGGAGTGCAGAGATTATATTTTACTGTATTTTTTGACGATTGGTTTAATACTTTTAGAAATAAAAAAAAACAAAAGAAAGCTAACGGTATGACAAGGATATTGAAGCCCATTGCTTTCTCTGTCTTTCAAAATAAACTGAAGCGTTTAGTATGTGACAAAAATAAGTGATATAAAATATATACGGCGTAGAAGCTATTTAAAACATGGTAAATAATTATGTATGTTACTAGCAATTCCCGTGACATCAAACTAAGTATTTGTACGAAGAATCTTGGCAATGAAGCTATTTGCAAACCAAAATATCTTGATAAATTTAACTTAAATGTTCTAAACAAATGTTTTTGAACGATTTAAATTTAGCCCTAATTTACACATTTTACAAATTTGTAGATTTGGTAACAAGTGACAACGACCTGCCTGCAATATTAGACATTAGCTCCTCGATCTGGCTTCGCCCAGTTATATCGTAGTTCACATAATGACGGCAGCACCTACCGGGTTAAATTGTATTTTAAATCATACAGGAAACCATTGAAGTATCCGTTTTAGACATTTAGAAGTTAAGTAAAATAGATAGGTACAAGTACCTATGGATAGATAATTCTTACTACCCGTTCTCTCCCATTATGTTTAATAAATCTTTGCAAAATTACTCGTTTTCCCGTAGAAAGTCTGTGTTCATCAGGGATAATGTCGGCATCTACTGGTAAGGTACTTTTCAAAATTTTTTTTTCTTATAATGGAAGGTAAACAAGCAGACGTCATGTCATTTAAACCTCATATAGATCGCGTTACCAAAAAGGCTAAGTTCGTACTTAGCCGACTTTACTATCTTATAAACAAAAATAGTAAAATGTCCCTTAGAAATAAGGTGACACTGTACAAAACATGTATCCGTCCGGTGCTGGCGTACTCGAGCGTAGCATTCGCACACACGTATCCGACCCATTTAAAACGACTACAAGTCGTTCAAAATAAATTCGTGCGAACTGCCACCGGTTGTCCGTGGTACGTACGCAATGAAGACCTACATCGCGATTTAGAATTGCCAACAATAGCGCAGCATTTCAAAGAGCTCTCGGAACGCTACTTTGAAAAATCAGCTGACCACCCGAATCAGGTGATATACTTGCTTGCTACTTTATTCAATGTCATCGCAAGAATCATCCAGGTTATTAAAATTATTCAGCAGAGCCATTTCTTCGAAAATTTCTTCGTAAAAAGGCCTTTCGTTCTCTGGAATGTACTGCATCAACTTTTTAATATCGTTATTTTTGTCTCTTTTACATTTACCGTTGATAAATAACAATCATCCGGTGTTTCTCTAATATTTCTCTGTATTCCCTAGCGATACAAGCGAATAGGCTTAAAATGATCTTCACTCATTCTTCTTTCTTCATTATAGACACTCATTATAGCAAATGTGATTCTATGGAGGAAGGTCAGTTAGCTGTACTTCCAGAAATAAACAATGTTGTAATTGAAGTATTTTATTAGACATAATATAACATAAAAGAGATGTATGACTGACTAACCAGAAGATTATACTGATACCATGATATTGTTTTAAGAAAATTAAGTACTGGATGTAAAAAATAACTAAAATGCTATGTTAATTAAATTTATAATTGTGACTACGCCAAAGAGGACTTGTGAGATCAAAACATACTTAGGTATGTAGGTATTTAGCGAAAATAATTAGCAATAGGCTACAAGGAGATGACGCAAAACCTTTGAGGTAGTAACTCATTTTATTAAATAAAAATATGTTAAAACTGCGTTATTACACGCAAAAAGAAGGTACCTAGTTAAAACTTAAATTCACAATTTTAACATAAAAAAACAAAAATTAACAAACGATACAGTAACCGTTGTACAAAATGTTATTTGACGTAAATTCAAAAACAAATTTTTGACGGACTTAGTTATTTTTTCACAATTTTTCTTGGACTTAGAGGTTTTAAGGACTTAGCGATTTTACGAACTGAAATCGAATAAAAAAAAAATTAAATATAAAAAACGTGTTTAGAGATTTGTAAAAGAAAACTTCCGAAGACAAAATTGTAGATTGTAATAAGCTCTTTTCGATAGTATTGCTAATTGAAGAAATCCCTAAGTGACTTAGGGATTTTACGAACTGCGGGGCTATTGTGTATCTTTTTGACAATTATAAGATACGAACTCCGAGCCCGAGTTCTCATATATTCACTGTCAAATGGCATGTTTCGTATTGTCTAACTCCAGTCAACAACTACTGTGACGTCACGA
>DVZL01008404.1:0-10265 GCA_018236625.1 Lasaia peninsularis | reverse complement strand
ATACATACATACATACATACATACATACATACATACATACATACATACGTACAACCCTAGCTAATAAAAGCGTATTAAAAATAATAAAAAGCAATATAACATTCAAAGACACAGAATAAATTTAATACAAATAATCGTAATAAGAGGAATTTATAATTTATAAGGAATTTATATTATATAGAAACTTTGGGCATCAATTATAATGTAATACCAGAATACAATTTTGAGACTAAGAAATGCTCATAGACACGTGATTTAAATATGAGCAGAGACTTTGACTCACGTAACACTACAAGAAGAGCATTCAACAGCCAAATCGCAGTTATGGCAAAAATTTAGAAAGGATGCAGTATTATGGACAGTCGTGGCATTTATTGAAAAGCAAATTCTATATCAGATGATATCGAGGTCAGTGAGAGCATTGACGTTCTATTTGCTCAGATACCTGCGCTTTTTACCAACCAGGCTTACCAAAGGATGTTTCATCGTAGCCTTATCCCGTGTCATATCAGATGATGTCGGCACAGTCTTAATAATACTAAAAGTCGGCCGTCTGACTGTCCTAAGGATTTCGCATTCACGATGAAATTTCGATGACGTGATAGCATCATCGTAAATGACTTAAGTAAATCAATTGTTTTAAGTATTAATACTAACTTTACATTGTTTTGATTTTAAAATTACAAACTATTATATAAAAATTTTAGTTGTTATTATTTGACCCTTCACTGACGTGGATTCATTAACTAAGGATTTGCACTACTGTGATATCGGGGTAGGCGACCTAATCTAGGAGATTTACCAAGAACACCAAATTATATACAGGATGACTGCCATCTGACCTCTGCAACCTAAGTTCGAATAGACGAATTCGGGTTTCCTCACGACTATTTCCTACACCATAACAGCACTCACAAATTATAAATTATAGTACTAAATACACAATTAATTAACATCACTACATAGTATAAAACAAAGTCGCTTTCTCTGTCCCTATACCCCTATGTAAGTTTAAAACTTTGAAACTACGCAACGAATTTTGATACGATCTCTTTTAATAGATACAGTGATTCAAGAAAAGACTTATGCATTTTACATCCATAATATGGCCTTGCAAAAACGGGGTGCGTCGCTAGTTTATTAATATTTGTAGTACCTTAAAAGTAACGTATTATTATTTATTATATTTTTTTTATTATATTTTTTTAAATGTATTACAAACCTAACTAAATCAACACACAATTACTGAGTCACATTATTAAAAAAAATTGTAAATAAATAATGTCTTAATATCTAAAATCACAGAAAATTGACTACTACTATAGCTTCAGTCGTGCAGTCTATTTCTGAATATTATGTACTGACATAGGCAATACAATATTTACTTAGAAACTATACATTTTATCGTTTTTCTAATTCGTAATTTATTTTGTATGTTGTGAGTGGATAGTATTTAAAGATTATTTCGTATTAAAATGTAATATTTGGATAAATTAATTAAACAAAAAAAATAATAAATAAATATTAACTCTCAAAAATTAATTCAATTTATTTTTTTTAAAGAAAATACAATATTCATTTTCAAACATTACCTTTTATCGTTTTTCTAACTCAATTATACGTTGTGAGTTAATAATTGATATATTTGAGGACAATTTTGTATTGAAACATTATATTAGAAAAAAATAATTAAACAAAAAATATAATTAACAAGAATAAATTATAACAAATAAATCTCAACTCTTAAAAATTAAATTAAATTAAATAACATTTCAAATTTGTAAGAACTAACTTCCTTAATAATTGGTTATCAATTAACACAAATTGTTTTTAGACAATTTTATGATCACAGTAGGTTATATACACTATTGATACTTATGTAAACTACATGCATCATATTAAAAATAGTTAAAAACTTTTAAACTTTTTTATTTTAACGATTTCTGGTGGTCAAAGTTTTTTTAACCCCTCTGACGGTAACTAAAGAGCCACTGTGCTAAAATATATTGCTATTTTTCGACTGTAAAGAGATTAAAATGAAAACTGAAGCTGAGGAACGTGTGATTTGAGGCTTTTCTTATTATACTGCATTATATTTATGGAACTTCCCAAATTAAATCCAAAAGCCAGTTTAAGATGATCTATACATTCAAAGCTTCCTGCACATTCCGGGTATCAATAAGTAATTACACTTTTTTCGTTCATTTAAAATATACTAAAAGTATTTCTAAAATTACTACAATGAAAACAAAAATATAATATCTTAACAATACGTTATCAACCTACACTTAATACATTATTAGCTAATTATATGCTCCTGGTAATTCTTATTTAAAAAAAATGTTAGAGAACTTCTAAACAACTAAGTTTAGAAGTTTAAAATTATTTACGAGAACGAAATAGCTAAACTATTACTAGTTAGTAACTATTAATAGTTTAACTATTTCGTTCTCGTAAATAATTTTAAACTACAGATAAATAAACATAACTTTTATCCCATTTCTAATACATTCAGAGGTTGTGAATGACTATTGTTTAAAAGACTATCACGTTTACCGTCATAATAACAAAACTTTATATATATAAGAATCAGAGAGAGTGTTAGACCGCCTAAAAATAATACAATTATATACAATGGTACTTTTATTTGACTATCAAAATTGTGGACATCATTTGTAGGTGGAATTAAATTAGATGAATAGATAGCAGTAACGTTTACCAAAAAATTTTTAAGATAATAATTCAAACTATTATTTAAATTGGAAACAGAAAGTTGCCACTGTTTGTAGTTGTTTTGATCAAGATTTGTTTGTTCATATATTATTCTCTTCATACCTGCTAAGACACTTTCTAACGCTTTATTCATAGAATTCTGGTTATCCTTTATTGTTTTACTTTGAAAATTTAAACTATTATTTACACTCCATATCACCGTTTTCAATTGATCGTTACTGTTAATTTGCATTTTAGTCATTATATCTGCTAAAATATTAGTTAGATTAGTTATTTCATCACGAGAATATTTCATATTTTCATTTAATATTGTAGTTAAAACTTTATTCATATTTTCTAGGCTCTTGTTAAATGCTGTTAGTTGATTAAAACTCACATCATTGTCTTCAGTATTTGTATCAGAAGTTGAATTTTGATGTGCTTTATTTTTACATGTGATACCTTTTACGTTTTCTGAATGAAAATTTAATATCTCTGCCGTGACAGTTAATTGTTCATAATCTCGTCGGAAAAATGAGACATAATCATCGCAAGCTATTGAATTATTACCTAAACTAATTTTAGTTACACTGGTATCGACGAATTCGCCTAAATTTATTGTCATTATATAATTGTTGTCTAACAACAGTGTATTCAGATGTGATATGCTATGCAAAAGATTTTCACTAAAAGATTGTATTAAATTTGAAGACAGATTTAGTAGACGTAGATTGCTTAACCCGTCCAAAACACCAAACTCAACAGATTGCAAACGATTTCCTTGCAAATATAGATAATGAATCATATTCGTTTGAAGGAATGTTCCCGGTTGAATAGTGTGAATTACATTAGAGCTTATGTCTAGTAAGTTAAGTGAAGTCATATTTTTCAAAGATTCTTTGTTCAACAAGCTTATGTTATTTGAATTTAGATCCAATTTTAAAATCTTTTTTATATTGTATACTTGAAATAAATTAATATCCGAAATATTACAATCAGATAACAAAAGTGTTTCTATTATGATTTGCTTGGAAACATCAAAATTATTTATAGGTTTTTTTATATGTTTTAAAGAAACTTCCGATAAAGATAAATCATTGAAAACGTTAGTATCAATTTCTAATTCATTGTTATACGACAAATTTAAGGTATTTAATGTTTTAAGTGATTGTAGGCCTCTAGGATGGAATGTAATGATTTGATTGTATGCAAGATTTAATATGGCTAACTTGCGTAAACCAAAAAATGTATTGGCGGATACTTCTTTTAAATTATTGTTATTTAAATATAACTCTTCGACATTTCCTAGATGAGATGTATTAACATTAAAACATTTTAGCATATTGTTTGACAAGTCAATTATGTCTACTGATTTAGCTCCATTAAATGCTTCGTATTCTATTTTTGATAGAGCACCAGAAGAAGAATTTATTAATTTTATAGACTTCATGTCGTAAAACGATTCGTTACTCAACGATACATACTGACATTCTGCCATGAACAAATATCTCAGTCTATGCAATGTTTCAAATAGATGCTTGGGAAAATGTTTATTTAATTTATTACCACTTAAATTTATTTCATTTATTTTTTTTAGATCCCTGAAAGAATTCGTTTCTATCACAGCAATATTATTTTTTGACAAATCTAATTTTAATAATGAAAACATACCGCTGAATGAAATGTTTAAAATTTTATCTATATTATTGTTATTAAGATACAGCTCAGTGACATTTCGGAGATCGCTTTTATCGAAGTCTAAGGAACTTATTTTATTGTAAGATAAATCTAACTTAATGAGTTCGTCCAGTAAACGGAATGAGGTGTATGAAATACTGAATATTGCGTTAGAAGAAAGGTTGAGATTCTGCAAAGATCCAACCTTGCTGAATGCCCTATCATTCAGCTGTTCCAATTTACCACCACTTAAGTCCAGCTCAGTAACGTAAATTCCTTCCCACGTCATTTCATTTATTGATCCATTCATTAAATTATTATTTATAGTAAAATTTATTAGTGTTTTATTTACGAAGGAGTTATCATCAATATGTTCAATTTGATTGTTATTCAATAACAAGCTACTTAAATGGTTATTACTGGAGAATAATGTATTTTTTATTATTTTTATGTGGTTATAGCTCAAGTCAAGTTGTTGAAGATTTGCTAGATAATAAAATGCATCTACGTCGACCGTATCTATCAAATTCGAACTAATGTTTAAGATTCTCAAATTTAATAGAGACTTAAAATTATAATTTGTAATTGTCACCAGATTGTTGTTATCTAAATCCAATTCATTTAGTTGATGAAATCTTTCGAAACAACGTCCAATCTCTTTCAGATTGTTATTTGAAACTTTAAGTATTTCTAACTGCGATAATCCTTCAAATGTTAGAATATCGAACTCAGTTATCAGATTATTTGAGAGATCCAAAAAAGTTAATCCAGTGTAGGGAGAGAAACAGCCATCAGGCACGAACTCTATCTTATTGAAACTTAAATCGATCGATTCTACTGAACTAGCTGGTAATATACCTGAATTTGTATATATTTGGCTAATCGCGTTATGTGACATATTTAATTTATTTAATGTACTGAATTTTATAAAGTCATGCAAATTTAACTTTTCTAAACAACCATCGACTATGTCTAATTCATTTAAAAAATATAAACTATATATTAATTGCGGTATTTCAACTAAATTACTGTTAAAAATCATAAGTTTCCTTAGTGAAGTGCTTAATGAATAAGTATATTGAAGGGGGTCTTCATCGTTTTGTACATCAATGTTGTTTATTTCTAAGTAAGCTTCGTACGTTTGCTCGCTCTCGTCGTAGTAACAGTTTCCGTAATCATCACAATGATTCCTTTGTTCATAAATACATGGAAGATCGTGTATTTTTTTGCTCACACTTTCATCTATAGCTTCGTAGCATTGTATTTGTAGCAAGCATGGATGATTCTCTGCTGCTTTTGGTATTTCCCAAGCTTCACATCCCGAAGCTTGTACTCTGTATTCTGTGACTTTTAAAAGGGCTAAAATTATAAATATTCCTGAAACAAAATAAAACATTTATAAATTAGTTTAGCCATAATAATTAATGAAAGGTTTATCTTCAGTAAAATTACATACATAATGCGGTTACAATATAAAGCTAAGAAGCAAATAGAAGAAAATAATCCACGACTACATGAGAGTAGAAATAAATATAGACACAATTAACGTTACCCACTGACATAAAACAAAAAAAAACTACCACTAGTTTTTAAATATTCTAAAAATAGAAAAATGTTTTCCTATTCTTCTTCTTTTTTTATGATATTGGAAAATTGGCAAACATGCATACGGATTTCCTGGTGGTAAGAAATACACGTCGCCTATAGACACCAAAGGTGGAAATGGTGCATTGTCAGCCTAAGGCTGTGATGGTAAGCCTCTTGCGTGAAAAAGTTAAAAAAAGTAAAATCTACTCGATAATAATAATTTGAAATGCTAGAAATATGAATATGATAAAATAACAATTTTGTTTTACCTATGAAACTATTCCTAGCTTCAAACATTTGACGTTCGGCTTGTCGTTCAGAAACCAAAAAAAAGTGATAGTCGTTTAGAAATCAACTTAAATTTAAAAGTAAATTTTTTTTCATCATTTGGCTTTTGAATGTAATTTTGATTTTCATAGCCCACAAGTGCGGGAATATGAAGTTCGTCAGGACAGCTTTAAATTTTACGAAATTTTAAAAATTGGACTGTTGATTTTCCTAAATTGTTGATGAATACAACAGCGAGAAAAAAATGACATAAGTAGATGCTGTTGTATCTTATTTTTATACGTACAAATCTTAGGCAGAGTCTCGATTGTCAAGTGTCGAAAATTCCTATATACTTACCTAGCTTCCTCCACGTTCAGTTCTCTCTTCATACAAACATGTTTCGAAGACTCTTGACACCACCTCGGTTAATACCACCGGCACACAAAAATAAATTAAGTAGAATGTGCATTTGATCGGACCTACCTACGGGTACGTATTTTGGTCCGCTGAATCCAAATTCGAGGTCAGTTTGACCCCTACACCCTCAAATTTCGAGAAAATTTCGAAAAACCGTATAAATGATGAAAATCGGCAGTTTTAATGATAAAACAATTTTTTGGAACTAAACTAAGCGATATAATATCTGCCCTTTAAAAGTTGTCTGTGTTTGTGTTGTTAAAACAATTCTCGCGGGCGAAGCCGCGGGCAGACCGCTAGTAAAACATATAAAAGACTTACCGCACATGTTTTATACTTCAATATTAAAGCAATAATGTTCTAATAACAATCAAAACGTATATTATGTCATTACATACGTCCATATGTATGTAATGCTAGTAAATGTCTTATTTTTATATCACTCAGTAAATATATTTATATAATCAATTGTAAATATAACTGCAGCTCCACATCCGACAGATAAAACTGTATGGAAATGACTGAACAGTGTACATAACGGACAAAAGGATCATTATATAAAATGGGGCCCTATCTCACTAACACATGATATATTTTTACGGGATTAGACAAAGAATAAGCCGACTCCCCTGATGGTATGAGACAACCGTGGCCTATGACACCATAGATAATGTAGGTGTGTCATTGTCATGGGATTGAACTGTTTGATCTTATGTACAAGTCCACCAGCTACCCTACCCTCCGAACCAGAACACTACAATGTCATTGTGACGGCAGGAATGGGTAAGGCGGTGGATCCCTACCGGGATGAGATGCTGCACACTCTACCACCACTATACCATATGTTGTTATGTCATTAATGACGTGCTACGATTAAAGCAAATCGTCAGCGATATTTTTTGTACGT
Source organism: Lasaia peninsularis (assembly GCA_018236625.1). NCBI lineage: Eukaryota > Metazoa > Arthropoda > Insecta > Lepidoptera > Riodinidae > Lasaia > Lasaia peninsularis. The sequence goes on along the minus strand of DVZL01008404.1, from coordinate 2,695 downwards.
TTGCAAAGCATGTACCGCGCCGGTGGTGCTCAAAATATCTAATACAACATTTTATATAGATACATAAATAAATGGCCCTGAACAAATTACGCAATCTTATATATAAAATCTTTCCGGTTATGAGAAAAGATCCTCGCTTTTATCATCTTCATAATACAAAGCTTTATTATCACTTATCAAAGAATTTTATAAAAATAGCCAGCATCACCGGTGAACTTTGTACCGATCGCACTAAGCGGTATGAAATATAGATGTTGGGCAGTTGTCAGACCTACCGGACACGCAAACAAAATTACATGAGAATCGGTTGAGCCGTTTTAGGAGATCAACTACAAAAACTCTGACACGATAATATTACTTAAAACAAGGTGTTTCATATTGTAGATAATCGATTGTTTTGTTGTTTGCCTTCCAATATCATAAAAAAATATCTCCTTCTCCAACATTACTACCACTCGGTCAGTTATAATTATACTGAGGTATATTTTGTAAAAAAAACTGAAAAGGCACTCAGGTTCACTCAAATGGTGAAATAAAACCTTATTAAAATTTGATTGTGTATTCGAATTCGAAATAATCTAGGACAGATATTAATTGACATAAATGTTAGGCAAATTGTATTAAAGTACCTGACTGTTTTTAGTACCTACATCATTTCTTTGGAATTATATTTACTTATAACTATGCAAATTACTTACGGATGAAATGTGAATAATATAAAAAGAAAAAAAATTAAAGAAACAATCGTATCGAGATTTGAACCCGGGTTTCCTGCGTTTTTAAAGCATCCTATTTCCCGACTGAGCTATTCTCTGTCGTGTAATTATGGATTAGCATTACATTAGGGCTCTAGATATACTAGCAGACCTCGGCCTACCCCTTCGGGGTAATAGGCGTGAATGTCTTCACGCCTTTTATTTTTAACTTTAATTTTACAATAAATATAAGTATCATCACGCTGATGTCCCCTGAAGAGTAGGCAGAGGTACACGAACACCTCCGTTAGTAAGTTCCATGATGTGACTGGTGGCAAGTCCGTCGCCATATTGGGTACAAATCCAATCACAGGTAATATGCATAAAACAAAGACGGATATTTTACAACACATAACTCGAGATCTGCTGGACACATTTTCATGGTTTTTGATTCATTAGATTGGTCTCCGTCCCCAATAGCAGAATGCATCTTAAATACAATGAGTACCTACATAATCATGAAAATGAATAATTTTCAATATATGTTAATTTCTTTAGGACATGTAAAACATATATTGTCCATCCTGTCATACACTATAAATAATGATTGACATGTATGCATGCGTTCAGAATTGTATTTTGTGTAAACCATTTAAAAAGGGTGAATAAACTTTTGTCATTTAAAAAGGTTGAAAAGTGTATTAATCAGAAACATAGAAGTTGCTCAAACATTTATGCGTGCATTCAGAAATAATGACAAATAATAAACATTACGCGTGCGTTCAGAAATGTATTTTGTGTAAATTAAAATTTATCTTGTATCAATGTATCTTGTATTCATCAAAGACTAAATTATTTCAACTAAAAAGTAACACGACATTCATTGACTGTTAGACAAAACAAAATTCGTCGGGTTAGCTAGTAATACATAAATAAATTAGCAAAATAGGATATTATTAGAAATACTCGTTAATCGATAAATCGTAATAGTGTTGCCCTTGTCGGGCACCAATCTCTTCACGATGATTTCCTTCACCGTAAAACCACTCAGAAAACGTAGTTTATTTAAAAAAAATAAAATAATTAAGTATAAACATGTCTCCACTCCAGGTCTCTTACGAGGTAGGCAGGGAGTGTCGAGTGCCAAGTGTCATAAATAACATTAAATAATTGTATTAAAAAATGAAATTGTTCATGTAGCAATATCATGTTGTAATTCTGGGATTCCCCTAAGCTTATTTGTTTTATTAGCGGATGTGTGACCGTTGTAATCGAATGATAACACTGTAACAAAATGCGAACAGATAGACACATTGTCAGCATATTTATTACATAAGTCGCAGTTACTCTGGATGAGCTATGTATATAATACTCGTATCATCCTACTAATATTATAAACGCGAAAGTTTGTATAGATGGATTTGTTGATATATGTTGCTTATACACGCAAAAAATACTAGATGGATTTGGATGAAACTTTAAAGTAACATCTTATACATGAGAATAACATATAAGATACATTTGAACCGACTACATTTCAAAGGCGTATATTTTTCCACCATAATTATTATAAGTCGCAAAAAATTCAGTTATTTGAAAGCTAAAATGTTATTAGGTACTTACAATAATTCAAGCGGACGAAGGCGCGGGTAAAATGCTAGTACATTTATAAATGTGATTGTTAGGAAGTTAACATTTTCACAGATTATGTTTTGCTGTTGCCGTTATACCTAATGACAATAAACAGAACAAAATAATAAAGGATGCTACCATACAACAATTCTGATTTTTTGTTGTTTTTTTTATAGTATAAGACAGCGAACAGGCACACGGGTCTTCTGATGGTAAGAGACTACCATGGCCTATAGACACCATAGATGTTGTAGGTGCGCCGCTGCCCTGTGGTCGGGTTGTTAGACCTTCTGTGCAAGTCTACCGGCTACCTTACCCTCCGGACCGGAACACGACAATATCATTATGGCGGCAGGAATAGGTAAGGC
>DVZL01008403.1:0-10265 GCA_018236625.1 Lasaia peninsularis | reverse complement strand
ACCCGTATATATTTTTATTTCGATTAAATATGGTCAGTTCATTATTGTCACGCAGTAAAAATATTTTCTTGGTAAAATAAGTTTGTTTACAAAAATTATGCCTTCTCGTGACGGCAAGTATAATTTCTTCATGAATACTTCACTTGTGCACTTTAACTGAACAAAAGTATTCAAAATTCCACGAAATTTAACTAATTTTATTCAATACGAGTATGAAAACGAAATTTAATAATTATGAAAAAACACATTTCTTCCCGATTCCATCCCGCCAAAAACCCCGTCAGATTCTTTTATAATTCACATTTCTACAAACGTTTAGTCAATACCTCGTCATATTTCGGTTGAAATTCGTAAAGGTTATTGTGTTGTGACATCTTTGAAATAACTATAATAATATACTAACTTTGTTTTTATTTCATTAGAAAAATATAGAATGTTCCTATGTAAGCGTGTCAAAAATGACTACCAGCTACGCATTATTGTTGCATGCAAAAACATAACCCTCCTTTTCAATATCAGAATGCAAAAAGTCAATATCAAGACGAGTAAAATGAACATTAAATGTAGATCAGAAATAGGTCAAATGTGCAAAATGTGACATTATCAATATGACATTTTGGCTGCAGACGTTGTACTATTTCACCATTTTCCGGGTATTTTTTGTAAACGGAATGTATATTTGATTTGCTGAGATTTGTTTTATATTAGGTCTACCTGTTGTTTGAATACTTTTTTAGACTTCGTAGTCGTTTATAGTTAATTCAAAGTTTTGATTTTTAAATCATTCCCTATAATTAATTATTTTTTAAATGAGAAATAAAACAAAGACGGGTTTGTTACAACACTTATAACTGGAGATCTGCTGGACCATTTTTTTATGGTTTTTAATTCATTGTATTTGTCTCACCCCAAATAGCAGAATGCATCTTAAAAACAATGAAAACTCGTTGAATATATAATTATGAAAGATGAATAATCATTTTCAATTAATGTTTAGTACCTAAATGTCAAATATTTGCTGTCCATCCTGTCAAATACTGTAATTAATGATTAAATTTATGCATTCAGAAACGTATTTAGTGTAAATTATTTAAAAAAGGTGAATAAACTGCTGTCTGTTTTTTTTTTGTATCATTGTATTATGTTCATGAAAGCCTAAATTAGGTGGCTAAAAGATTCATATTCATTGACTGTTAGGCGGTACGAAGTTCGCCGGGTCAGCTAGTAACTTATAATTAGAAATTATTTTTAAAATAGCCAACTGATTTCGCTTTTTATAGCATCGTCAGGGCTAATTTTTTAAGTTTTTAGCCTTGATGATGCTTAATTTTTAATTATAAGTTATATGTGAAAAAGTACTTCTGTTTCTCATTTAAAATATGAATATGTGGACGTTTCACCAAGCGCCGACGATGAATAATATAGAATAATATATTATGATATTAATATTAGTAGGATTAATATATTACAGTCAGTAGGTAGGACTAGAAGGACGTTTATTTTAGTATACTTACAGGATATCCTCATTTCTTCCCAAAGTTTTTCACATTGTTTCATCTTGCTTATCGCATTGTGTATTATTTTAGTTGATCTACGATCGAGGAAGTCTCTAACAATGAGGAAATTGTAATGGATATCTCATATTGCTGACAATATTTGAGGACGAGATAGTTAGGGACACTTTATCATAATAATATTTTGCCCTCTCTTTTGCTATCTAATACATTTATCGAAGACTAGCTGATCCGACAAACTTTGTTCCTCCTGACATTGACTACTAATAACATTTATATGAGAAAATTTACAGAGTTTTTTTCTATGTTCTGAAATTAGACTTAATTCTAGATTAAGTCAAGTCCAAATACACAAACCTGTGATTCTGCAAAAAAATCCACCGTGTTGGCCCCGCGCTGCATTAAAGAATAGGCCAATTACCTTCCTACTAAATAGATCACAAGACGCGACCAAAGATTTATGCGTCACTAACACAGTGAACTTGACTAGGTGGTAAAGTCTTGCAACGACTCTGTAGGATTGGTGCCACGGTTTTACTTATTCCTGTCACCATTACGCCAGTGCTTGCCAACGTCAAGTTATGTAGGTAGTTAGTAGGTATGGAGGTTAAAGTAACCGATTAACTTAATTTCGTAAGAGGCTCTCCAACCCAGTCTTAGGTCGGCCTTTTTTGGTGTTACCATCAGGGAATCCGTCTGCTTATTTGCCTTCCAATATCAATAAAAAATTACTTAACTAAGAGAAATAATTTGTGTACGGCGAGGTCTAAGCCTAGATTACCGGAATTGGATACCAAAGCTCTAACCACTAGAACACGAACTACGAACTAGAATATTTATTTAAATAGGAACTGTTTAATTTAATTCAGAATTTACATGCACAAATATTAGTTTTATTTTTTTCGCAATATTCGCACGTACGAACGATGTTTATCAAAAAATTTTCCTGTTATAAAAATATAAAAAACCCCTAGAGACTGTTCTGTGAGAAAGTTTTGGTTTAGAGTAAAAAAAACATTCATATCCTTAGTTATGCTTCAGCGAAAACATTTATTTTTTGGACAACTTTGCTTATAAAAATCCTATGTGTGTTAGTTTGTAATGAAGTCTAAAATTAATTAAGGTTTTGGATGAAATTTATCAATGTGTCAAATCAATTCCAGAAATAAAAGTTAAGAACTTTATTATATTGAATATGTCCAATAGTCATCTATAGAGAGAGTTAGCCTAAGAACGTATATATACCACCAAATTATTTAAGTAGTTCTTACAAACTGTTATCTTCTATTTCACCCTCTTGGGGCCTTATTTTCCAAAAATCTATCCTTAGTGTATGCCTACGTCTTAAGAGGAAGACATGTACGAAGTTTTAATTCTAAGAATTTGGCCTGCGCGTTGTCATCAGTCGATTATTTTTGCTCTTTATACCGGTATTGTTCGTAAAAATTAATTCATACAATCAATAAGTTTTTGCTCGCAGCTTAGGTCAAACACGCATTACATAGGTCACTTTTATTCCGGTATGCGTCCCCAGACACTAAATATAAAAACGCCACAACCACGGGGTAAAGCTAGTTAATAATATATTAAAACGGTTTTGTTCGTTGAACTTTTGTTTTAAAACACTAGACACCCTCGTTAGAAATGCAACGTTATTGAAACATTATAATTTAACAAAGTGCCGAAGGAAAATTGTGAAATATTGTAGTTTATTATTTATGAAAACTCTTTGAGCCCGCCATTCATTTACGATGTTACTTTATATCATTTTTCATAGAGTACAGAAACAACGGGCGATATCCTAGTAATACCCAAAGGGTGGATAAATATTTAATAGATTGACTTGCGTGTAACAAAATACGTACAAACATGTTATGATAAAACATTTTTCATGTTCAAGGCTAAAATTTAACCCTATCTGGTAGAAGATATTTTTTTAGAGTGACGGTCTTAATACATCCCTTATAGATGTAATGCATTATTATTTGTAAAATGAGGTGTAAATATTTTCGTTTTCAGGGTACCGTGCCAGTTGAATGGCTAAAAATTAAACCATAATAGTGTCGTTATGAATGTATTCCATTCATTTGATTGTAATATAAAACAATTTATTTCGTTACTTATAAGATTACACACTTATAACTTGGCGCTGTCTTCGCATACTGATATGCTTTTTAGGGTTTCGTACCCAAAGGGTAAAAAATTAACCCTATTACTAAGACTGCACTGTCCGTCTGTATGTCATAAAACTGTATGTGTTAATTAAACAGTTGAAATTTTCACAGATGATGTGTTTCTGTTGCCGCTCTAACAATATTGAAAATTAAATATATAAATAGTACTCTCATACAACATACGTAATTTTTATGACTTTTTGTAGAAAATGGTACGGAATCCTTCGTGCGCGAGTCCAACTCGCATTTAATGAATTTTTACTACGAGCAGTATTTTTTTTTCCAAATAGCTTAAGTTGATTCGAATGTTTTTATCGCTATTACTTTTCATGTTAGATCAGTACGCAGCGAAAAAAAATCTCATATTGGTGACAAGAGAAACAAATTATTTTATCATGTAGTGTTCACGCTGTAATAATAATATACAATAAAAATAGTTAATATTTTGAAACCCACGTCTCCTTAAAAAATAGGAAAAATATAAAAATATATGCTAAAATTTAACTGAAAATAAAAAAAAAATCTAAAATCCCCAATTATCATTTTGTCACCTAGAGGTCACGGTGCTAGTAATCAACAAAATAGTAAAAAATTTAGCTTATATTGTCTAAAGTGCCCGGGCTTACCTTGGAGAGGCGCTTAACCTATTTGGAAGCATAGTAGATATATTAAAAACACATCTTATTGGTTCAGTGATCTTTAGGCAACCCGTTTTCAATTAAAATCCCTTTTTGCGACGAGCACAAAAGGTTTAGGGTGCGGCTTGTTTACCTTAATGTTGATATTTATTTTACACAAAATGAATGTCATTGAATAATATTAAGTATTCTTTGATCCCATCTCAATATTACTAATTAGTTAATATTAAAAAGACTTAATATTATTAATTAGTTACTATTAAAGATGCCAGTTTATTAGAACATTACAACTAAGCATATTAATTGAAATGAAATGAAAATTATTTGTTTGCGGGATGGATATAACATGTTCAAAGTTGTTACAAAACAATTTTTTTTAGTTATACCAAAATATTCTACCACAGTGTGGTGTGCAAATATTTTAAAACATAATTCATATTTATTTATTTCGTAAACCATATATTATATTATACTAATTATCTTATTATTTATAAGCATTATTTTACACCCGGCTTATTTTAACCCAGTCTACCAAAAACTACCACCTTTTCCAAACATTTTTGTTGTAATTGCGTTGTGAATTGTATTTACACATTATACATCTTCACGCCAGGTCCCCTGGGTAGTAGGCAGAGAGTATCGAGTGACAAGTATCACTGCCCTTGCATACTTGCATATTCCACATTAATTACTATCATCATATAAACCTTTCGGTTTTGGAGACTCTTGACACCACCCTCAAATAATACGCGAGCTATTCGGAATGTCAACATAGGTCTCCCCGGGTATCTACAGCCATCCAAATTTAAATATTCGCATTTAAACATAAAATATTCGCATGTTAAATATTAAAAAATCCTGCTTAGTTATTAATTTAATAATATTTAGTTTTAGTTTTGTGAATAAATAGAGAATATTTTAAAATGATCGAGATGGTTATATTTCTTATTTATTTATTATATTGAATATTCTCATATTACGTTAGGTCTTATGTTTATGTTAAGAGCATCTTTGCACAATATTTCGTTGACTTTTGTTCTATACCGTAAGGTTGCCTGGAAGAGATCGCTAACTTGGCGATAAGGCCGCCTTTGTGTATCATATAGTCTCTAAGTTTTATTTACGATGTTTGTCTATTATTTTTTTTTGGTGCACAAAATAGAGATTTTCTACTTTATGGTACTTAGCTACAATTAATGACAACCAGTCCAGGCGTTCAAAGTCATCAACTCATTTTTAGCTACGGAAGAAATTCTTGTTCACATTCAAACATAGATGCTACCTAACGGGGTATATACCATTGGCCGAGTAGCTAGCGTACACGCCGAACCACATTGACTAACCGCGAGGTTCTGTTTCGATTCCCGACGGGGACAGACATTTGTGTGATGAACATAGATTTTGTAGTAATTTGTCCAGTAATATTTATTTATATAAATGAGTCTCACAGTAACTAAATTATACACCTAAGTATTATATTAATACATAAAATTACTTAAATAGATACCAGAACAAATTTAATAAACACACAGACACGAAAATACAGACATCTATGTTCATCACACAAGTGCCTGCCTCTTCGGAAATCGAATCCGAGCTTCGCGTTTGGTCGGTGGTGCTAGGCGTCAAAAGAATTGGGAGATTCTTAAAATTTTAAATATTTTAAATGAAAAACACATAAACTTTTTTACATTTAACTTATAAAATTCTTTTTGAAAAAGCCAACCGGTTTCGCTATTTCAAAAATAATTTTCAATTATAAGTTATAATATGTGAAATATTACATGTATTTCTAATTTAAAATATGAATACGGAGAAGTTTCACCGCGCACCAACGATGAATAATTAATCTATACAAATAAATAAAATTGAAGTGTCTGTATGTGTTATTAAAATAATCGTTCTTTATTAAGTGCATATGTATGTATACAAGAGTACTTAAATCAAAACAGTATTTTTAGAAATTTTGTCGATCTATCGGCCTCTCTGTATGTCTGTATATTTGTCTGTCTCTCTGTCTGTCTATCTATCTGTCTATCAGTCTGTCTGTCTATATGTCTGTTTGTCTGTCTGTCTTTCTGTCTGTCTATTTGTACCCGCTAATCTTTAATACAACTGGACCGATTAGGACGGGACTTTCACTGGCAGATAGCTGATGTAATAAGGAAACGCTTAGGCAACTTTTATTTTAAAAACGTTTAAAATAAAATAAATAAATAAAAACGCTGACAAAGTCGCGGGCACAGCCAGTATAGAATATAAAATTATTAATTTTATATTAGAACAAAACCAAAGATTAGTCAGCATGAGACATTTTATGATAATAGTTACCTCGAGTTAAGCTAGAAGCTCTTGACTAATGACAACCACAAAAGTAGGATCAACAGTCATTACGATTATCTTTTTGACAACACATTTCACTTTGAGTGCTACTTAGTGAGGGAAAGATAAAAGATTTTCCGGCTTCTTATCTCCTGAAACCACGAGAACATAATCTTGCTTGTTCGAGGGTAAGATGGCCATGATTCAAATAAGTACTCGGATGAGATAATGCTTTACAAAGTTAGAACTTGTTTTGACAAATACCTCATTGTATACTAGCAGTTGTTCGCAGCTTTGACCTATTAAACTTCCTTAGTAGCTCATGACCAGTTGAGACATAAGGATGAAAATATTCTGCTTAATAAAAACTATCGTTCCATAACATTTTAAAAGCCTCGGTGGCCTATTGGTACGCGCTTCGGAATTCCATTTCAGTAGTCCGGGTTCTAAATCCGCCATGTACAACGAGTTTTTAAATACATGTTTTGAGTGCTTTTACTGTAAAGGAAAACATCGTGAGGAAACCCGGGATTTGTAGGGGATGTGACAACGGATTTGCCACCTATTGGCGGCTAACCGTGGGTGCATATGTACCTTTTCGGGGCTATGAGCGTGACGATATTTATTTATTTATTTACGACTAGCTTTCTGCCCGTGACTTCGCCCGCGTGAATTATTTTAATACCACAAATAACTTTCAAAGCGCTTTTTTCCGACTTATAATAATAATTGCGTAAAAACATCACTCTTTTTTATATAGTCGGCTAAAAAGTAGTCTATGTCCTTCCTCAAGGCCAATTCTATCTCTCTACTAAATTTCATCAAAATCATTTTTGTGGTTTAGGCGTGAAAGCGTAACAGACAAACAGGCAGAGTTACTTTCGCATTTATAATATTAGTACGGATATGACTATTATTACTACAAAAACATATATAAAAACTCCTATTTGAAGTCAGATATTTAACGATATAATAAAGATCTTATCTCTGAAAAAATATGTGTTATACCTAACCTAGAAGAATTTATTTTTAATCAAAGATTTTACCTGCGTTTTAAGGCACTAGGCAAAATGAACCTTAGATATTCTTTGTCAACACAGATTTCACAAACATTATAATATTTCTTGTGGAATATCTTCAATGTAATACGAATTCATATGTAACAAAAAGTTTTTTCAGGATCAGCTGTCACTTGAAGATAAATATTATTATGTAATCATAAGTATCTTACGCAAACATAAATTTGGATTAGACTGTCTGGAGCAGAACGATAACTCTTTAATAAAAATATTTTTCTTTACTAACTTTGTAATTGAAACATAAAATACGAATACAATGGATTCGTCTGAATAACTCGTTCTTCACTAATACATATACCAAAACGGTATTTTGTACCGCTAATCTCTAAGACGGCTGGACCGATTTTCACAGGACTTTCACTGGCAGACAGCATAATATATATAGTTCTCTCTTTTATAATATTTAATTTTCTTTTGTCCTGTTATCTGTAAAAACAAAAATTTTAAATTTGAATGTATTAAGTACTTTATTATTTTCTTGATTTGAGGGAAAATCCTGATAATAATCGCTACCTAAAATTAATCCCATAGCCTGCTTCGCTTAGCCCTGCAGCAACTGAAATTTTCTCGAAGCTTCGGTTGCTGTAGCACCCTGTCAAGAGGGTCTAAAAGTGTTATACAATATCGTTGCTATACTTACCACATGTTATAATTGGATATTAAAACAATAAGGTTAAAACCTTGACAAATAGGATTGAAAAGAATATTTTTTGGAGGAATATCGAGCTACAAGCTTGTAAAAATACAATAGAATAGAAAATATTTTATTTCACATAGACCTTACAAGCGGTTCTTGTGACGCGTCTATATAATTCTAAAATTTATCACCGGATCGAAACGCGGCCACTAACTGAAAAGATCTGGCAAAAGAAAGTTAGGGGGCTTGTCTTTTTTCTTATTTTCTAAACACCTACATAAATTTTACAGATTACAATAATAATATATTGAAAGTAGAGCAATTAATGGCATGCTTGCAATATTATTATAACTTTTATATAATTTAGATTCACTACATTTTTCATATTTATTTTAGTTAGATCGTTTATATGGTCGGGAAGTTTATTATAAAAACGTTTACATTGGCCCACAAAGGAATTACCTATTCTGTGGCGACGAGTCACATGCACATTGCACGGCAAGCAAATGTTTTTGTCCCTTGTATTTCTAGACTGTAGCGTATATCACAATTTCTCTTAGAAACTTTATTTTTATATAGATATAAAGAGAATCGATGTGATCTCTTTATTATTTATAGCACTGACCGGTAGATATCATATTATGTATTTTTTTTATTGACATTCTATAAATACCATTATTTAAAATTAGATTTCATGCAAAAATAAATGTTTTAATTTTATTATTTATTAATTTAAAGCCTAAAGGATATTTATACTGAAATAACGGCTTTAAATGTAGTTTTCTCTATTTACTGGTCAGTCAGTAAGATTATAAGAAAGATGTAAATTCATAGCTCGACAAGTTAGTCGATTAGACTAATATTTATACTTAATAAAGATTCTCTATTTACAGATTAAACGCAGTTTTAGAGTTATTTCTTAATATCCTGTAGGAAAATACATTACTATATAGATAGAGAGTAATTGATATAATTTGCGTTTATTTTTTTAATTAGTCTCTATAATCTCAATAGATGTCGTTTTAAACTGTTCTCCAATATTTTTCCATGAAAATTTTAAAGAAGTTAACTACTAATGATACACACATATCCTCACGTTAAATTGCTTGCTCGATAGGCAGAGAGTATCGAGCGCCAAGAGTCCAGATTCCTACATACTTATCTAACTTCTTCATTCATTACTATCTTCATACAAACACGCAAATTTCGGAGACTTTTCACAAGATTCTCTTATAATTTACGAGCATTTTAGGGGTGGAATATTAACCAAGGTCTCCCTGGATACCTACTAAACGGGTATCACATTGGTATTATACGTTCCGTCAATCTTTCCCTATCTATTCTTTCAGCATCAGCTTCAGAGTGCTAAAAAAGTGCTAAAAAAATGTATTTTTCTAGAGGAATACAACAATGGTAAAATATTAAGCGGATAGAATCCCCAAAAACTATGACTACAAAAAGGCATTCCTTGTTTCCTTGTACAAGGTCAATTTTACTTTCGCTACCATTAAGCTTTTGTGAGAATCCGCCGGAGGATTCTCGTAGATAGCTGCGGCGACGTCGGTAATAATAAGAGCAAATGGATCTTGGCTGTGTTCTGAAAGGGATTAGTGATAGCCCCGCCTTAATACCATCATAAAATCGCTGTGTATAGGTTTTCCTTACATTTGCCTGTGTAAGACTTTTTGTGACGAATTTCTTTATTTTTTTTCAATGGCCGACGCATTGGAAGTTTGTTGTGCATATGTGGATGATTGTTGGTTTCGTAATTCCTAAATAAATGGACTTTTTTTATTTTCATTTGATATTTAACATGATCTATTTGGTGTTAAGCTAAAATTTACGGTCATTTGCACAATACTCTTCCACCAGTGGTCATGTTGGAAGTGAGCCAGTTATCC
>DVZL01008402.1:0-10266 GCA_018236625.1 Lasaia peninsularis | reverse complement strand
AATATAAATTATATTTATTTATTTATAAAACAATATATTACACACTAATTATCTTATTATCTATAAGTAAACATTATAACAATATTATAGAATATTAAATTATTAAATATAATATTATTAAAGAATAGAATAGAATGTATGTCATATAATGCATACTATAGCTAACCTAAAACACAGAATAACGCAAATAAAAAAAAGTAGTCAATTTCCCTATGTAGATTCGGGTCCTCTGTGTGGAATAGACCATCTGCCTTTCTACCAAGTAGCTCGTAAGAGGCGAACATAGGTTATCAAGGTGATCGCCAACAAGACCACTGGTGGTAGACATCCACCGCCTTGCTTATTCCTACCGCCATAATGACAATATTGTGTTCCGGTCCCGGAGGGTAGGGTAGCCGGTAGACTTGTACACCAGGCCTAAAATTCCGGCCACAGGACAGCGACGCACCTACAATATCTATGGTATCTATAGGCTACGGTTGTATCTTACTATCAGGAGACCCTTGTATACTTGTTTGATTCCTTATTACATTTAAAAAAACCCTATAATTTTAATATTTACCTCGTAATCCCTACTTCCTTATTAATATTATACATGCGAAAGTAACTCTGTATGTCTGTTACACAAACCACTGAACCGATTTTGATGAAATTTGGTACAGAGACATCTATCTTGACCTTGAACAAGAACATAGGCTACTTGTTTACCGACTAGATTTAAATAAGAGTTTTTTTATGCAATAAGTATTATAAATCGGTAAAATGTCTGCCCTTTGAAAGTTATCTGGTATTAAAATAATTCAAACGGGCGAAGCCGCGGATGGAAAGCTAGTTAGTTAAAGATACTAGCACAAAAATAATTAGGTAGATTTTTACCGCGTTAATCGGAGTCCCTTGTGTAAAATAGATCTGCCTTCCTACCAGGCAGCTCGTAAGAAGCGAGCATAGGTTAACTGAGTCACTACCTACAAGACCACAGGTAATCGAGTGCTGTGCAACAACTCGCCCGGAAAGAAATCCACCACCCTACCTTTTCTAGCCGCCGTAATTATATTGTCTTGTTCCGGTTAACACCCCAGCTACAGGACAACAACATCAAGGATAGACCAAGGTTGTCTCGTACCATTAGGAGAGCCGAGATACACACAAATCTAATACTTTAAAACGAGCAATTGTTATTGGTATATGTACTTACGTATTTATTTATTTATACCGGCTATCTCGGAAACGGCTCTAACGATTTCGCTGAAAATCGGAGTTTTGAGGCTAAAAATTGATCTAGATAAGTCTAGATCTTATAAAATTACGAAGAAAAATACTTATAAAATCCAAAACCAGAAATACAAAAATGAATTATTTCTATTTTTGCAATTAAAAGAAATTTATTTTTAAACAACGGCCTAAAACGCTTAATTATTCTTTTAATGAAACATATTTTGAAATAAACGTACTAAGCACCAATAATTATAAATCTCCGATATCTTTATCGCCACTCGAAATTAAGCCATTAACGGTAAATATTCAAAAACGAACAAAGCTATCGGAGAGAAACCGCGGCCGAGATTCAGACGAAATTTAATTATATCTTAAATATACACTTTATACCCCGTCGAGAAATGATGGTAATTTCGCAATTGAACTGATTACTTTTACCCAACTACGATGTCTCTGGGTGTAAAAATAATAAATAAATTTGAGATTCACCGTAAGAGCTCTCGAAAAATGTACTTGAGTTAGAAAAAAATCGATAGTACATGGCGGTTTTCGAATCTGGATAACTGAAATGGAAGTCCGAAGTACGTACCGCTAGACCACCGAGGCTTCTGGGAGTATGAATTTTAAACAAATTTCTTAATAAAAATTGTATTATTTTGCAAACTTCAGCTAAAAACACTAATATAGTAGAATTCGATCAAGCAAGACACACAATTTACTCCCAACGCACGTTTCGCTTCGCAACCGAAGCATCTTCAGGAGAACTAGGACTCTACATCATACAGGAGTGCACTACATTTTATTTTAATATAAACAAAGTAACACTTGATGCTAGCTATAATCTTAATATCCCAATGGTAAACATACCTTTTGACACCAAAGTAAAGTGGTGATATTGTTTATAATTTAAAGCGTTCAGAACAGTCTTATATACTTTAAGAATTAGTTCTTAAAACATTTAGTTAAAAGAATACGGTTTAAATGTGGTTTACAAGTATAATAGTATTAGTTGATAAGTATTTAACTAAATTATAAAAATTCCATTTCAGGGTACAATGAAATTTTATGGAATTTAGTTTTAAATTTAAATTTATTCGCTTAATAAATGTTAATAAGCCTTTATGCGTGCAGGAGTTACAATTTAGAAACATTTATTTGTCGACCGTCGAAAACACGGAGGTTTCCAATTTGTTAATTCCATTTCTGTACGTATGTTATGCGATGTTTCTGTCAATTATAAAACGATTTTAAGAATTATTTTAGTATTCGGCTTAGCATAGCTCAACGGTGGTCCCAAATGAATTTTACGGTTATTGATTTAAATAGTACTTTTTGTAACATGAATTAAAAAAAATCGTTTATTAGAGAGACGTCTTAACGAACTTTGAGTCTGTTCTTTTTGCACTATTTATGAGTTTAAATTAAACTTGAGACTAGTGTGTTGAGAGTGAAAGCAGGTTCAAATATTTTTAGAACAATTACAAAAATAAGTATATCCTTTATGCCTGGTTTACACGTAACTATTTATAATAATTAAAAAATATATATGTATTTAGTTTATAAGTACCTAGTTAATAAAAAAATATTCGAACTTTAGGATACAAAAAAATCAAGTAGTAACTTATTACTATATTGTATATTGACATATTGATTAGATACCTACTAATAGTAAACAATTTGCGACGCAGTTTTTTCAATAAAGTATTTTAGAAGCCCAATAATTTGCTTATAAAAAATAGCTTGATATTTATTAAAATATACGTTTACCGTAAAATCTGAATGTTAATTTCTTATTGACACAAATAAAATGTTATTTTATAAAAAGTTTTAATTTACAAAAGTTTCCAAATTATCATCTTAGTACAGGGGACCACGTTTTCAGTAAAGCGTGGTGTAGACGCAGTTACAATAAACACCAATGTTTAGCAATATTCGAGCTCGACGCGGCGGGTCTGTGGACGGGCGATAACGACAGACTGCACTATTCTTGTGTTTAGGGTTGCCACCGTCACGAAAATTAAATAGAAAATCAACAATTTTTTTTTAACACAAATGCTGTAAGTTTTGTCGATTTGGCAAAGAATTATACATCAACCTTAACGTTCTAACCTCAATGCCAATAAATCACAATCATATAGGTGGAGCATATTTCTTGTCCTTAGTAAATTATCTTGTAAGTTTCTTTTTACAAAATATAATTATTTACATTAATATTATAAGGAATTATGTTACAATTAATATAATAATTAATAATAATAATATGTTACAATTTATCTAGGTATCTAAGAGGGACAGATAACTGTCTAAGCAAAGGCATTAGTCCACCACATTAGTAGCACCTATCATTTTACATATCACATCTGATATGAATTGGAATTGCCCGATTGGTGACGGACTTGCCACCTGTCGCATTATGGGACCTAATACCTTCGGCTAGTCGTGGATGCATAAGAACGTGACTCTCCTTTCCATTCAGAGATATAAGCTTGACGATATTTCTATATTTGCTACACTTGTAAATATAAACAACAAAATCTCTAATTAATTCATAGTTGCTAATTGTACATCATGTTTAAATGACTAGATTTAGACTTAAGCCATCTCCTGAAGGCAAATGAAATTCTAAATATTGATAGTCAATAAGTTAAATTTTAGCGCGATGATATCCTAAAAAGTGAAATCGGGTTGGCTATTCAAAAAATAATTTTCTATTATAAATAATATGTCAAAAAGTACGTTTATTTTTTCATGTAAAATATGAATATTTGTAAGTTTCACTAACACTCACTCCGTTGACAGCCCTACTGTTGCTTTGTACGAAAAGTTTGAACTTCTGTACGCGTCTTAATAACGGTTAGTCTGTATTAAAATTTATTTTCCATTGTAGCGAAATGAGATTCTTTGGACAAAAATAAAATGCGATTTTTACTATAGAAAATCCAGCGGTAATTGAGAGTTTAAGATGTTCAATTTTAAACCAGACGTGCTGAAGTTGGTTTCCTCGTACATTTTACTCTTAGAACTGGTACGATAGAGCTCAAATTGTGCAAAAAAGAAAAAAAAAACTTTTCTTATTCATTAAAAATTAAAATAGGTAATTAATTAATTTTAATATAAAATTTAGACGTACTTTCATCATGTGAGGTGTTGTTGTTTTGTGTGAAGTGTTGTTGGAATTACTTCTATGTAAATTAATTAATTTATAAGTATTATGATGTTCTTTTATTCATTTTTATTATTATTATTCAATTAGTTATATAGTCTTGAGGATTATGTTATTTAATTTATAAAAACAACTTTGCAGACGCTTGACGTGTTTACCTATAATTGTTTGTTACAATTAAATTAGAGATTTTGTTTGTAAGTTATTCAATGTAATATTATTTTATACAAGCGTTGGTCGACCAAAATAATTAATTAATAAAATTTCAAGAAATATTACACTAATAGCCTCGACATTTATAAGAAGCCACCATTTATTTAAAACAAACGCAACACAAAAAAAATATTTACTTAACTATTTAATACTTTGTTTTACACAAATCTTACAGAAAATAATATAAGTATATTACAAAAAATGTCAAGTAATATACGTATTAAATAATTAAAAAGAAAAAGATTTAATAGAACTGCCAAAATGTAATATCTATACAAATAAATAAAATTGTAGTGTCTGTATGTAATATTAAAATAATAAAAAAAATGTTATTACAAAATTTGGTGATAACACAATTTCTTACTTTACAGTTTATTTAATTCACATAAACTGAAGAATATCATATTTTATCACCCGATGAATGAACTACATGAAGGTATCACAAGCTATAAAAAGTCATTGACGTATGATTTGAAAACAAGATATCACCCCTCAGTGTGGTCTCAATTATCATTAATAAGCAGTCGATATCGAGTTTTAAATACATTTACTACCATAAGCTTAAGGTTTACTGAAACTCAACGCCAATATGCCTCGCAAATATGTGTATATAGCCTTATACTTGCTTGGTTATACATTTATAAGATTATATTACTCTCGGTCTTAAAGGGAAGTACACATTGACGGGTTTTTTTTAGTAAGAAAAAACATCGATTTAAATATCTTAGATGTTACCATCATAAGCTTATGGTTAGGCTTGACCATTTCGTTAACATATTCAGGTTGGCAACGCACCATTTCCACCTTCGGTGTCTATAGGCGACGTGTATTTCTTACTATCAGGACATCCGTCTGCTTGTTTGTCATCCAATATCATCATAGGCTGGTAGAGAATTCTATACGCATTAAGCTCACCTTTGGTATAACATATTTATTTATATGCTGTGCAAAAAAGAGGAAATAAATAAATAACGTCTCCGAACATTCTCGAGCTTCGAGTTTGATTTCCGACTTGTGTGTGATAAAGTATGCAAGTTTATAACATTTTTTCTAGTATCTACATAAGCATTTCTATGTATTAGTCTCGTTGACATATACTACCTATACTACAAGCTATTTTTAACTTTAAGACCAGGTTTAATTGTTTAATTTGTCCAGTGATATTTGCCACGTACAGAGATTATATTATTATTATTATACCAGTGCCATCTCGAGGTTGTTTTCTTGATTCTACATATACATTACTATTTGTGTATATATTTCACTTAAATGCTGCCACTATAACAAGAAATATTGAATATATAAACAGATACATATAAAGAAACATATGCTTCTATATAACATTTGCTGGTTTTATAGAGGTATGGAACCCTTCGTGCGCGAATCTAAATGCACTTGGACTTTTTTTAATTTATTAGTAAAGGTAAAAAAAACTTGTACACTCAGCCTAACATCCTTACACGTATATTTATATTTGTATATCAGTCACTTAACCGTTGGAGGTTTTCTCATAAAGATCTGAAGATATCATCAGCATATTTTAATTATAATGTGGAAAGGAAGCCGATAGAAAGGTATTTCAGGAGATAACTTTTGATATGTTTATATTTTTATTACTGATTAATAATTGCCTGCGTTTCACGTTGATTAAAAGGGCTAGCATGCGCAGTATAAACTCGTTAGTAGAGGGATTTGCGTACATGTCTTAAACTCCGACTAACTACAAGGCTTGAGTTTGATTCCCGACATTTGAGTGATGAAGATAGAATTCTGTATTTTCGGGTCTATGGTAAATTTATTCATGTATATATTTAAGTATTTCTATGCGTTGATATCGTTGACTTACACTTATACCACAAGCATGTTATTTTCTTACTTTAATGTTTTGGATATTGTTGGTGCTCCTAAACAGTGTAGTGGTTGTGTGTGGGTTGATCGGGTGTTGCTAGGATCTTCGACTTCAGGTGGGACTTTCTTGTACTGCATGCGGTCTTTTCTGTTTAAGCATCCTACAATAATCACAATTATCTTCGCGGAATTGGCAAATTGATTAACTAATTTTTGTTTCACTATGGATTTCCGCGAAGTAACGCATGATTCTATCAATATTCTAATACCTTTAAACGAGCAATTCTTGTATATATATATATATATAAGCGATTTCGAAAACAGCTCAAACAATTTTCTTGAAATTTTGTATTTAAGGGGTTTCGGGTGCGATAAATCGATCTAGCTAGGTTTTATTTTCCAGATTTACCTATAAATTGTGTTTTCATTGAATATAAACCTATATCATTACAATAAATAGTTAAATTTCGCTAAGTTTTACGAAGTTAGAATAGCTCAGTTGGGTAACCGGGCGCCTATAACCGCAGGAAACCCGGGTCCAAATCTCTTTTTTTTTCGGATTGTTTCTCTTTTTTCCTTTTTTAGAGAAACTCTTTCTCATAAAAAGTTCCTTCTCTTTGCGAAAAAAACCTCTTAAAAAATCCAAAAAACCTGATATACTAAAAAAACACCGAGCAAAGCTCGGTCATCCAGGTACTATTAGTTTATTTATATATCACCGAGATACATTGTTTTTGTATATATCTCTTTATCTTTGGTCGATGATCGGAGGTAGTTAGCTTAGTCTAAGCTAGAGTCTAAGATTAGCTATATCGTATTGCTAATCTTAGGTAGGTAGTACGCACTCGAATAAATACCGAATTGCAGTCATATCAGGCCTAACAACGCGACCGTGACACACCTACAACAACTATTATGTCTATAGGCCACGGTTGTCTCTTACCATCAGGAGAGGTGTTTGCTGGTTCGATTGCTTATCCCATAAAAAACAGCCACTATCATATTCTGGTCTTAAAGGTCTAGATATTCAAAAAGGTTATATTTTCAGCCTAAACTTGGAGATTTACTACAAGTAGCAAAGCTTTTGATATTTTAAGTGTTCCAACGTAGTTGGTGTCCGACTTTGACTTACGGGGTCCTGGGGTCGGTTCCTGGGTAGGCAAAAAAGTTTTTAGTTTATCTGGGGTTGCATTTGCATCCGATGTAGCGATGGACTTGCCACCTGTCACATCATAGGACCTAATATTGTCGGCTAATCATGGATGCTTTAATTGAAAATATTAGTATAGCAGCCAGTAAACTTACTCACGTTTGAGGCTAAACATTCCAATCTCATCACTGTCTATGGGCGATGTATATTTCTTATCATTCAAAAAACAACTCAAAGTCAATGGGACAGCGTTCAAAATATATTAAATTCACACTCGAATACCTCTTCAAGAGTGGAATTACAAAATTACTGTTCATATCTAATAAGGATTTCATCGAGTTCAGTAATCAACACAATAAGGTAAAATCAGGTAAACTGGTAAAAACAACTTTAAAACAATGGGATAAAGTATAAAATACAATAAATTCGCATCGGATTGATTATAACCTAACATATTTTGTTGGACACGATTTAATGAAGATGTGTACAAAAAATTAATCGAAATAATTTCTTGAGAACACCCGGTGGTCTTGAACCGCTTATCTGATGTGACTTAGAGCATATCCTGGAATAGAGTAGGTACACACACGTATAGTACGAAAGTTTTACAAAACTTCTGATTTTGTTGAATACAAAAAGTATCTTCACGCCTATCATCCACGAAGGAGTAGGCAGAGGTGTACTAGTATATCCCGACTCGTAAGTCGAGTAGATATACTGCAACACCCACGATTAGCCAAGGTACTAAAGCCCATGATGTGATAGCTGGCAAGCCTGTCGCCACTCCGGGCACATTCCAATCTCGGACAATGTAACGTTTACTCACAATAATTTGAAAAATATATAAGAAACATTGCCCGATCTAGGCATTGAACCCGAGACCCTACATGTCTAACGGTCTTAACAGGCGACAGCCGTATAGTTTAGTGTTGTTGAGGAAGTGATTATGAGGAAGAGGAGGAGGAAGAAGAATTGTCACGCGCAATTTTAGAGGATTCGGATGAGGAAGAGGATATTTTTTGAGGAAGAGGATGCGGATAAGGAAGAGGATGATAGGAAATTGTAAATATTAGCGGACCCAACCCAAAATCCTCTATCTTGTCTATATAACTAGGTACATACATATACAAAAAATAATTAAAAGGGTATTTTCTAGTGGACCAAACTATGATTCTAAACCATTCTCAATACGCAGATAATAAAGAATCATCAAAATCGGTCCAGCAGCATCGCGCTGCGGCTTGTGCGTTGCCATGGATACGCGACGCGCATGCGCGGTAACAGTTCAGGAACCCAAAATATTGCGGAACTTCCGCATTATGAGGATGCGGAAGGGGAATCCTCAGCAACACTAATATGTAGCTTGTGAGTTACTACAATATACCACAAGTTGTAGGTCTTTAAAAAAAACAATATGTCAGTCGGGTTTTTGTTTTTTAATAATCTACCTGCTCGCAATTGGGTTTATCTAAATATTGTAATATATTCCACATACACTAGCCTTTAGATTCCTTGTGTCTACCCTCGGCCAATTTTTTCAGAGCTGCCGCATACTCTCTCTGAACTTCCATCAATCTTGAGTACTCTGTGTGTAATGCGGTTTTCTGGTCTTTCTCATTTTTATACTTCTGTTCCACCTTCCTCACAGTTTGGTTCACCCAATCCACTATAGACTCGAATTGCGTCATAAACTCTTCTCTCTTTCTCGCTGAGGACATTGCTCTGTAAGTTTTTTTTTTAATATTAGACCAGGTAATATGGACATAGTCTAATAAATATTACTTCTAAAAATGAAAAGGCCTCAGACAGCTTGATGCCACTGAACAGATTTTGATGAAAGAAATAGATTTTTACAACTTTAACTTGGTTGAATTGAAGTATAAAATTTGTATCAAAGTTCATAATTTTTGAACTTAGAATCTTCAAATTCTAGCAAATCAGTCCAAATTTAATTATTTTTGAAAAAAATGTTACAATAATAAAGTTTACATCTTTGGCGAGACAGTTGTTAAAAAGTTTAGGTATGTTCGGGGAGGGTAATATATGTGAATGTGTTTGGTCATCACTTGCCACACGCCGTGATTTGCAGATGGGCTGTCTTACGGTACGCTTGCCGCGTTGCGCGTATTTTTTGTGTATTTCTTCATATTAGGAAATTCGTCTGCTTGATTGCCACTCAATACCGATATAAAAATCACCGATCAAAAATATCATAATGTAATATTACCTGGAACTCGAACCCAAAATCATTTAAAACGTCTCGCGCTATTATTATTATAACGACAGTTAGCTCTTATATACCGATACGTTACTTATATATTTATTATGTTTTATCAAATCTAAATTCGTAATATAAATTAGGAATTCAAGTATAAAATTTAATTATAATTCTGTCATTTTGAGCTTATATAATGTTCCCCGCCAACACGGTACGAATACTGGCTGCTACAGTGTAATTATTGCTAACTATTGTCAAGTGTTTATAGATAATGGTACCGAACCCTTCGTGCGTAAGTCCGACTCGCACTTGGACAGTTTTTTTCTATTTTATAGCATACTAGCTGTCCGCCCGCGTGAATTATTTTAATAATACAGACAAATTTCAAAGGGCAGACATTTTTCCGACTTATAATACTAATCGCGTAAAAACATACCCTCTTTTTAATGTAGTCGGTTA
>DVZL01008401.1:0-10267 GCA_018236625.1 Lasaia peninsularis | reverse complement strand
AAATTTTGAAATCGGTCCAGTAGTTTTTGAGCCTATTCATTACAAACATACAAAAATACAAAGGTTTCCTCTTTATAATATTAGTATAGAAGACGGGTTTTACGGGTTTACAACACATTTAACTCGACATCTGCCGGATAAATTTTCATGATTTTTGATTCGTTGGATTTGTCTCCGCCCTGAATAGCAGAATACATCTAAAAGCTATGAAAATTCTATGAATAAGCAATTATGAAAATGAATAATTTTCAATAAATTATTACTATGTGTAAAACATTTGTTGCCCATCCTGTCAATTACTGTAAGTAATAATTGACATTTATGCGTTGCCTGTATTTTTTAAATCAATTAAATTAAAAAGGTTGAATAGTGCATTAAGCTGATAAAGTTTCTCAAATATTTATGCGTCCGTACAGAAATAAGGACAAATGTTTAACATTTAAGCGTGCGTTCAGAAATTTATTTGAGTAAATTGAAGTTTCTATTTCTGAAAACAATTTCTAAGATTTATTCTATAGGGTAACGAAAAATTATTTTTGTGTTTTTTTTATTTTTATTCTCTTTCTGTATGTATTTTTCATCATAATAAAATACTTTTATACATCTATCCATATTAACATTTATTTTGTATATTATGCTCCTCAAAGCCTAAATTAGTTCAGATAAAGGGTAATACGACATGTATTGATTAATAGGCGGTACGAAGTTCGCCGTAAAGTTCGCTAGTAATATTATAATGACTCGCTTTTAAATATCTATGACCACTTTTGAAGAAGCACCTATTATACGAGTATAAAGTAAGACTCATCAAAATCTATTGGATATTGCCGGAACCGTAAAAATAACAAACGAATTAGGAGCCTCCTCCATTTTAAAACTACGTTAATAAAATTAGCATCTGTAATTATGTAATTGCTTTGTGTGGTTACTACGTTGATTTTTTAGTAGATTTGTAGATTGGGTTGGGTTTTTTATAAGTTATAACGTAATAAAATCTCCACCGGCCGAATCAAAAGACAAAATGCATTCCAAACAAACCGGTATCACAAAACCTCCAAACAAACGATTCGAATTCCAACCGGACAATACCTTAAAGAGTGATTAATAAAGTGAAAGTCATACTTAATAGTTCTTCAAGCGATCGTATGATTGAAAACTTTCTATTGTTAAACGAATCGGGATAACATAACTATTCCCCGAATTACTATACACGTCTAATTACACAACTTTACAGAAAAGTATAACGATTTTAGGGCAAATATAATTATATTTTAAATGTAAAATATCTCCCATAAGATAAATCGGTTTTATAGATTGACATACGGTATTGGTACTTTCGGGAACGCCTTCGATTCGATCTTGTCCGGTTTTTTAATCTGCCTAGTATGATTTATGATGGATTCAAATGGGTAAGTTATTAAAGTAAAAAAAATAACAAAAGTAGAATAGAAATATAGAAATAGATAATATTATATTTTACATAGGTTATATCTATAATAATACTAAACAGAGGTGGAATTAATTAATGAATTATTTATTTGCCGAATATGTGTGTTTAAAAGTTGTTACAAAACAAAAGTTTAATTATATTAATTTATATTTGTTTATTAATTATAAAACTATTTATTATATACTAATCTAAATATCTTAATATTTATAAATATTAATTTTAATCCGACTTATTTTAACCCTGTCTACCATAAACTACCACTGTTTCCAAGCCTGGCCAGTCAGGAGAAGAAACAGCGACACAGACTCCCCGGCAACCATGACTTCTATACCTATTGATTGATTTCTAACCCAGTATATACTCGTATTTTCTTATATAGAAGCGATATATTGCTTATTGGGTTTATAGTTATTTCTTTCCTTTACCTGCCCCGCAAGAGAACTAGCGTGAAGATATTTATGTATAGTTATACGCATACACAATATAAAAATATTAAAGTAGAATACACTTTTTTTAAGATTATTTGTTTTTAAAATTGATGTGGAGTACGATCAAATATATTTTGTGCATTAAGTGAGGAAAACCTGTATATAATAAAGTCTGTGGGTAATTGTCGTACAACGCCAAGCTGGCTCAGTAATTTGAAAATAAACAATAGTGACTGCGTTTTAAAATGTAATATAAGTAAAAAAGTGCCGAATTTTGGATATTAAGGTGGAACCAGCGAGACGTGACCACCAAAGTTGAATGTTAATGGGCCCGTACATTATGGACGCGTTAATGTTAATAAAAAACTTATCGCCATAACCGTGTTACATATACAGCGTGATAAAAAATATTTTAAAAATAAAAATATATATCTTCACGCCTCTGGAGAAGAGGAAGGGGTAGAGTTACATGCACCCACGATCGGTCGGTATTAGGTCCCTATGATGTGATAGATGGCAAACCCGTCATCATATCTGGTACAAATCGTGTCTCAAGCAACGTTGTTTCTTTGAATATACTCATTGATAAAGTTGGTTGGCCGGGCATCAAACCCCTCAGGCATGACCCTGTACGTCAAAGTCGACCAACGCGACCACAGAGGCGACAAAATTATATTGGTTGATAAAATATGTAATACTATCTGGATGACCGAGTTTAGCTCAGATAGGTAATTGTAATAAACCGCGACGGTATAGAGTTTAACTTCATCTAGCGTCAGATTTTATTTAAATATAAGTTTGATATTTTCATAAAATACTTTAGAAACACAAACAAAACTGATTGACTAAATTAATGTCAATGGATAAAGTTTTACTATCTAGTAAGATGTACACTAAGGTCAACTAAAAATACGATACATCAATCTTAAATACAAGTTTTTTTTGAAAAGGCTTAAAATGAGACCTTTTTTGTGGGACAGCCGAACCCATTACGAAATCAGGCTTTTATCTTAAATGAGACGAGTCATACGACCCACGCCTTAAAATAGTTTCACAATGTATGTGTCGTTGTGTTCCTGCCAACTTTACGGCGACAAAGTGTTGTAGTTTCATGACTTTTATATTTTATTAATGCTAATCAAATTTTAGTGTTGTAACTTACAATGAAGAAATAGACATTTGAAAATTCTTATCTTAGGAGGTGGTAGGAGGGTAAGCGCAACTTTGTATATTTTGTTATCTTATTTATAAAAAATACAACGATAATCTCATTCGGTAGCAACAAAGTATGATTTAAAAATAAGTATAGGCTATGTAGGGTAACTGTTTGGAGATGATTAAATGGCTATTTGAATAAAAACTGCAGATGTAGATGCCCTCGAGCTAACTTTTTGTATTTCAATATCTTTGAACATTTTAGAACATACCGTAGCTACCATTGCATTTATTATATAGCATTATTGCATAGAATAGTAGATATTTCGAAGAATATGTTTTTGTGTAACAAGAATACCTTATTTTACGTTTTTGATATCTTTATTACGATCATGAGGATGTGAACCTAGTTCATGATCGTATTGGTAACTAAAATAAATTTGTTTCTCTTGAGTTGGGCCGGGTCATCTGTGTAGATTTGATAATCTGCCTTTACATCTGTGCAGTAGAGACCGGGCAGCTCATAAGAGGCGAACATAGCATATAGCCATTATCAATAATTAGCACTTAAATCTTATATGAACTGTTTAGCAATTTACGAGGTAAAAATCCTCTGCTTTACCTATTCCTCCGCCATAATCACAATGTCATATTTCGGTTCGGAGGCCTACCCTAGAGATTAGCTATGTTGTCTATCGGTCACGGTTATCATCAGGAGAGCCATGTGCTTGTTCATTGTCATATCACATAAAAAGGTAAGGACTATATTATAATATTATCTCTGATATGTATCTGTACCCCATGATCAAGTCTTTAAGTGCACATAGGCCTTAGTATTTGTAAAAGAGCTTGTCATTTACAAACTTCGAGAATGAAACCCAAGCTGAGTTATTGGTAAATGGCATCTATTCAAATAAATGCTATTTAACTGCTGTAACAATTTTGGAGGGACATTGACTGATAGATAGCTGATGTAATAAGAAGTAAGTTAGGTTACATTTATTTTAGAATTATATAAAATATTTAAGTTTTTTTTCTTATTTCTGTTGGTCCAACCTTAATATAATAAAGGTAGAGAATGTTAGATGCATTAAGCTCGTCTTTTGTTTAACATATTTGTATAAGATATACAAAAAAAGATTAAATACATAAATAAAATAAGCACAGCTAATAAACAATATTTTTTTCTAAATCCAAGTACCTATATTTTTTATATTAACGAATTTATTTATATCCCTAGAAATATATCTGTAATAAAAGTTTTTATAGGCTATTATGGTGAACGAGCAATCAAGTCACCTGATATTAAAGTACCATCCATAAACAACAGTAGCAATAAAGTTAAAGTTTTCCTCGGTTGGGTCCAGATCTTTGGAGGGCTATGGAGAGTAGACATTCATAGCAGCCAAGCAATATTCGACGCTGCAAGTATCGATGTGAACCACTAAAATACTTCAAATATAGAAGTGTTTCTAATAACTTTATAGTGTTTCATCAGACCAAAGATTTATTATTAGCACACAACCGTTTCGTTTTTAAGAATGACTTTTTTATAGTATAATACAGCGAACAGGCACAGGGGTCTCCTGATGGTAAGAGACAACAGTGGCCTATAGACACCATAGATGTTGTCCTGTGGTCGGGCTGTTAGACCTTATGTGCAAGTTTCAGTTGATCACTAAGATTAAGATTTCAGTTGGTCACTGTGAACTTGACTCTTAAATTATTAGTGATTTAATTGATTGGCCAGAATGTAATAATAAAACTTGCATTCTTAACGCGAACGTAGTATAAAAATATTATTAAACTTTGCTAAAAATGCTCAAATTGAGATTGTTTTATTTTGGTTAGACTCCTCCTCCTGAAATAACTGAAGTTGGTGCTGCTTCTGATTAATGTGGGGAGGACTGTGGTCCACTCTAATTAGCTTCAACAATAACGTCTTCAAAAATGAAAACGTCACTTTTTTGTATCTTTAATACAATATAAATGTATATTATGACATTTTGATCGTCACGTATGTCGGGACGTTAGCCTACAAAATATATACTACCAAATATTCACGATTTTCGATACCCAATGATGGACTTGTGACTTTCTGAGTCTATGTGTTAATAAATGCATTTCGGTAGTACCCAAGTATTTCTGTGTTCAAACACAATAATTCGGGTAATTTGTCCCAGAAATTCTCCAGAGATATGTTTTTTACGAAATATAATAGACTTTTGCACTTTATTATGATTTAAATTAACGTTATTACACTTTCAATTATGTATTAAATAAATTTATATAAAAATTATGCGTAAACAAATTGAACAATCTTGCTAATTATATTTTTTGTGTTAATTATTGGCAGGAAGAAGTTCAGCTAGTAAAAAATATTTTAATCATACTGTATTTTAGACTTCGTAAAATGACGTAAGGTAATGTTTAAGCAATAGCTTAATTAATTTACATAGTACCATTAAATATATTAATCGCATGCATCATGCACTCAAAAATCCTGCCCATGCGTCGCCAGCTGTTGCGGTAAAAAGCGGCTGAATACAAATGATAATACGGCTTATTATTCACACAATCATATTCTATCATCTATTATTTACTTTCTATAGTCCCTATTGTAGTCCGTCCAGGCCTGACACACATACACAACGCATGGACAATTTTTACATTTATTTTTGGTTAGTTATTACTGTATCTCCTTTGTATGAGATAGGGTATCTTTAATTTTTTGAGCAATATGTTTCAGTACTCTCATTTGTCGTGTTCTAATTTAGAGATGAAATTGACAAAATGCCATGATTTTTTATAGCACTTTGGTGGCTGTAGGCAGCGTTGCTATTTACCTTCATACTGTTTAAAAAAAGTCATAACTAATTTTGGTAATATGTATATCTCATTTTAATTAAAAAAAAGTATACTATAAAACTTCTTAGAACCAGGCTGATCCCGTTTCTATATAAGTTGATATCAAGGCCAACAACCTAGCCATAATAATATAATAAATATGGGCTCCTGTTTTTACCCAAAACAACTGCCATCTGACCTATGCAACCTAGCACTAAAACCAAACCCGATTCTTGTATAGGTCGAATTTGAATACCCGAATCAAGGCTTCCTCACTATGTTTTCTAGTAAGTACCGTAAGAGAACTGACAAAATGTACTTTAGTTAGAAAAACTCATTGGACGGGATTCGAACTTGAACTACTATC
Organism: Lasaia peninsularis; assembly: GCA_018236625.1. Lineage (NCBI taxonomy): Eukaryota > Metazoa > Arthropoda > Insecta > Lepidoptera > Riodinidae > Lasaia > Lasaia peninsularis. Next base: position 4,020 of record DVZL01008401.1, on the reverse strand, counting down.
AATGAGTGATCTAGTGATTCGTGCTTCAACTTCCAATCCCGACTCTAGAATAAAGCACTCTGACAAAGTATATAAGACCATGAAGGTGAAATTGGCCCACCAACTGCATGTCACTCAGCGGGCTATGGAAATATGCTTGGGTCCTCGCTTCGGGACAAGGTTCGAAACGAGATTGTCAGGCAGAAGACCAAAGTGACTGATATAGTCCAAAGATATAGCGAGCTGAAGTAGCGGCAGTGGGCTGGTCACATCTGTCGCAGAACCGGTGGTCGGTGGAGGAGACGGTTTCTCAAATGGAGACCGTGTCTCGGTAAGCGAAGCGTTGGACGCCCTTCGGCCAGGTGGACCGACGACTTAAAGAGGGTAGCTGGTAGTGACTGGATGGGGAAAGCGGGAGATCGTGTCTTATGGCGCACTCTAGGGGAGGCCTACGTCCATCAGTGGACTGAAATAGGCTGATGATGATGATGATGTCTTTACTAGCGACTCACCCCGGCTTCGCATGGGTTTATTATGCAATTTATATATATGCAAACCTTCCATTTGAATCAATCTATCTATTAAAAGTAGTGTTAAAGATCTCAGCATACATATAGACACACAGAAATCTGAAGTGACTTTTTTATAGATAAAAATATTCTAGTTGTAAGTTTTCAGGGTATCGTACCTAAAGGGTACCTACTCCGGGGGCAGTACCCTTTATTACGTATGGTACTGTCTGTTTGTCACCAGGCTGTATCTGAAGAAACGTGATAGGCAGACAGTTGAACATTTCACATATGATGTATTTTTGTTGCCGCTATATTAATAATCTGTGATCCTGCAACTACGTTATCACTATATAATCAATGTCGTGTTAGGTACAAAATCACATTCACTAAACTAAAACTATACCCGCGATTCGTGCCCGATGTGGCCAAATGGCCCAGATGTATTTATGGCCCCATGTTTAATGAATTTCAATTCTAATTCATAGTGATTTGCAAAGCTATCTAAAGTGTTAACTGCTGAAAACAATTCGAACTCACCCCGAGCTGATTCTGTCGACTAATATCCGCTGGAAGCTCGTTTACCTAAAATGGCGGACTTAAAAACTGGAACGACCTTTGTTCATCGCTGTGGACCGCTTTTATTACATTTGATTTGTTTCTGAGTATTCAATGGTTGTTCCCCGTACGTTAACTAAACTTATTTCAGACATATGCTGTCTTTTTGCAATTAAATTAAGGATGAAGGAAATGTAACATTTCAGTCATGTCAATCTAATCATACTAAGAGGTGTAAAAGTAACGAGAAAAAGCAAACCCGTATGTATTCGTTAGTATAAAAACGAGTACTCGTTACTATCGTTACGTTACTCGTTACTTTTGATACCTCAGTGGCTCAGTGTAACCTGTATGATTCGTACTTATGTTGTTCGTTTGGTACGCGTCTAGTGTCATGAACTTTGAGTCACTTTATAATGAAAAGCATGTGTCAAACTTAGTTATTGACAAAAAACATTTTTGTTCTTAAACTGAAAGTAGACATATTAAATAAAAAAAATGTTTTAAACAATATAAACACTTGGATAGACAATTATTAACTTTCACTAATAACAAACAAATATTTTTCTTTTGTAATTGTAATGAATGTTTTTAAATTCACCGAATAAGTGTGCGCAAGTTGCGAATGCGTAAAACCACGGAAATCAAACGTCGGTACGATCAGCAAACGTTTCAACACACGGATACAAGGAACGAAATTGTGCGAGTAACGAAATACATTCAGTAGTAACGTTTTGTTACTCGGTACCAGAGGGCGTACCCGTTACTCAGTACCGAATACATACGGTTTGCTACAGGTCTAATACTAAGTTGTTAATTGAGTTTTGACACATCTAAAAGTATTTTTGACTTTTTAGTGTCTTCTGACTTTTAATGCCTCGTTGGCATAGTATAGTGTGTACTGTATTATTATTTTACCCGTCTTACGTCGGTGAGGTTTGAAACCAAAGTCCAGCAACAAGTAAGTTGTTGGAGGTACGCCAAGGCGTAGTTTTTATCCAGACTTGTTTGGGGCTCTCGCAAAAGTTTGGGGATTTTGATTTATTTCTAACCTTTATTGTGTTCATGAGATATTACAGCAAATAAGAAAAAAACATAACAAAGAGTAAAAAAGACGAGCTCATCTCTGACAAGAGATGTCTTACAGTTAACCTGAGGTATAGAAAAAAAAAAGAAATATGTATGTAGTGTACACACTAATCAAATATCTTACTAATAATATAAACGCGAAAGTTTGCAAGTATGGATGGATGTATGTATGTTTGTTACTCTTTTACGAAAAAACTGCTGAACGGATTTGGATGAAATTTTACAGTAATACAGCATATATATAAGAATAGTATACAGTTTCCTTTTTAACCGTTAGATTAAAAGAGGATATGTATTTACGCTATAAGTATTGTGAGTCGGAAACAAATCTGCACTTTGATAAATCACGCGGCAGAAGCCGCGGGGAGAGAACTAGTAAAAAAAGTACCTTCAAATATTATTTATATTTAAACTCAAAATAATTTAATAAGTAACATATTACTTTGTGATTATTTCAAGTATTTACCAGTTGCCGTTATATTTATCGAGTAAAGTAACGTTTGTTGTATGTTGTACAGAAATACATCATCTGTGTGTCAAAATTTCAACTGTCTTGCGTTTACGATTCATAAGATACAGTCTGATGACAGACAGACAAACAGATAGACAGACAGACTGACAGCGGAGGGATCCATTGCCTTACCCATACGACATAGGCGTGTTCCAGTCCAGAGGATAGTAGGTACCCAGTAGACTTGCATATCAATCCTAAAAGTCCAGTTGCACTGAATTATTTATCAAATGATGTAGATATTTCTGTTCCCGAATTAAAACCAAAATATTAAAATATAGAATAAAGTACATATTTATGGTGATTTAGGGGGACTTTCTTACAATAAACGTTATTTTTCGTGAAGTTGTTTTCCGACAGTCAATAGTCGCATATACATGTATAGATCGGAGCTTATTGTGATTGAGTATTTATTGCTCTACAGTTTGTTTTGTCATTTTCGCAGATACGGAACCCGTGAGTAGACTCGGTCGGGTTTCCAATACTGCTCGGTGACCGGACGCCCAATATTACACCCATCAAATGATTTTACTTAAAAGTAACCCAAATATTTTTTTATTAAACCTGATATGAAACGTTATTATTTCTATTTGTTAAACAGAATGAACCAATAACCCTTTCAATATGTTTTGTTTGTTTGACCTCATCTGAATACGAAGTTTTAATTAATGATCCGATGGTTTGATCATGTGGAAGAATGGTAGACGAATTATTGAAAACCGGTTGCCTCCGGTCATATCATGGGATCAAATATCGTCGGCTAGTCGTGGGTGCACAAGTACGCGTATCCCTTTAGGGGTATGACATGCGAGTGACGATATTTATCTATTTATTTGTACCAACTTTGCACCCGTGAATTATTTTAATAATATAGATAACTTTCCACGAACAGATTTTTTCCGACTTAAATACTGCGTATAAACATACACTCTTTTTAATGAAGTTAAAAAGTAACCTTTAAAAAAAATAAAGGTTAGAAAGTAGCCTTTGTGTTATTCGCATTTATAACCTATCTTACTGTAAAGTTTTATCCAAATCCGTCCAGTGATTTGAAAGTGTGAAAGGGTAACAAACATCAACGCATACATCCATCCATACATACCATGCATACCTACAAGCTTTCGCGTTTGTAAAATTAGTAATATATATTTACCCCGAAAAGAGAAAAGAGACAAAGGTTCTCAATTTAGCGTGTATATTTTTGTATGTATAACCTTTAATAAGATAGTGTACAAGGGTCTCCTTATAGCAAGAGACAAACGTGGCCTGTAGACATATATTTTTTTTTTTTTTTTTCATAACAAATAGCATAGCATAGTGACCCTTAACTCACCTGATGGAAAGTGAAGAAGGGGTCAAAGGTGGAAGCATGCT
>DVZL01008400.1:0-10268 GCA_018236625.1 Lasaia peninsularis | reverse complement strand
GCACAGCTTACAATAGCTTACTATAGCAAAAAGTGTCGTTACAACTTTTCGTGAGAATTTTTCCGTCTAGCCCCCTTCCACAACGCGCGATAAGGAGCTTCCTTCCAATAAAAAATATTTACAATTATATTTTAACAAATAATTTACAATATTTTATATCTAGTTGCTTACATCGATATTCCTTACTTAATATCGTCGGCTAATCGTGGGTGCATTTGCACTTATAAACATTTATTGATTAATTATTTAATTGGATGCAAAAGATCCTTGATCTTTATAATAAGTATACACCAGTCAAACCTATGAAGCTCAAACATCTACCTGCTCCTTGGCTTTCTGATGATATTCTCATTGTTATAATTAAGAAACATAAAGTTTTTGCAAAATATAAAAAGTCGAAGTCCCCAAAGTTGGAGAGATGTATGTGAGGATAAGAAGCCATTGCAATATTTTATGTCGGCTTGCACAAGGACGTTTTATCCGTAAGTCAGTTGAGAATAGCGATGCTCCTAAGGCTTGGAAGTTTTTGAGAAGCTTGGGAGTGGGTAAGGCAGTATTCGACGTATCCAATTGTTTTCTGGGCCATCTAATGTATTTGATTCCAGTATCAAATCACGTACATTGAAATGTCTAGCATCCCTCCCGAGACCTAATTCTGTGTCTTTCTCCTTCAATCAATTTTATGAGAAGGATGTTGAAAAAGCATCTTGGCTATCTCCTCTAACGCTGTCGGTTGTGATGAGATTGATAGGAATATGATTATTCCTGTTTTCGATATAATTTATCCTATTCTAAACTATCCGATCATAACTGAAACGTTTCCTAACGTCTAAGTAAGTTTAAAGTAGTTTTAAAGATCTAAGCATACATAGACAGGATCGGGAAGCGATTTTTTATACTATGTAGTGATATATCATCACCTATATAAAAAGATTATGTGTGTAACATAAAACCTGGCGAACGATAAACAATGCTGGTAATTCCTCTGCACGCCAACTAACATTATTTTAGGCACAAGCAATCTCTTCCCAATGAAATAAAAAACGAAAGAGATAGAACATTTTAGTCATGTCAAATTGTAGTGGTTTTAATCGCATTTTTCCGAGGTATAGACTTCTTTGTAAACTAAACGTCTGTAGAAATTTCACAAATTAATTTCATAAGACTAAAACTTTTTTGTCTCTTTCTTTTACTTACGTTAAAAGAAGAAAGCGATGACGTAAAATAAGCTTAGTTGGCGGCATCAGAATTAGCAGCATAATCTTCATGTTCCAGTGTAACAGCTACAGCGGCGAGTATAGGTGCTGCTGGGATCCCGCAGGCCGGCCTTGTCACTATGGTTATGGTACTGGACACTGTCAACTTGCCCGCCGAGGATGTTTCTATTATTCTAGCCGTCGATTGGTTGCTGTGAGTATGTTTTAATAACCCCAAATGAGAAATCCGGAAACTTAGAGGAGACATTACTAGAGTTATTATCTTTAACTACCTAAGTTTTAGTATTTTTTTTATTATTGTTCGGTTCCCTTGTCCATTGTCTTAAAAAATTATAACACAAATTCATAAAAGAAGTGAGGTTAGTTACACTACTTACGACTTTTTTTATCAAGAATTTAATTGTATTTATCTTTACATCGAATATCGGTTGACTGCCATTTTTGCGCGCTTATTTGTGACGTCACTGTCCACTGAGAAGTGACAACAATAATTTCCCAACGAAGTGCAATTAAGTGTAGTGAAAAATATTGTATTGTTGTAAAATTTTCATATTATGCCCTTAGATGCAAAAATAAGGATATCAATTGTGACGTGAATTGTCATGTGACGTTAACTGTGGACTGTGATGTCGGTCATGGCGTTCAATTTCGAAATTTGCAAAGGATTTTCAAAAATACTACGTTTAAAGAATTAATTTTATTAATGAAAACTTGAATATTGGCAAAAATATCTGTGTGGCTATATTTCTTCAGCAATAAAGAATACACGTTATTTTTGGGCCATATCTAAATCACATGCTTATTGCATGTTATGTTTTTTTTTTAGTTTTTTAAATACTTATGTTTTTTTCAGTGATCGATTCCGTACAACAATTAACGTAGTGTGTGACGCTCTTGGAGCGATTATTGTCACTTCTCTCTCACAAGGGGACATAGAAAAAACTCGTGCGCTACAAAGCGACCGAGAAAACGCTGCCGCCAACGAACTCACGGAACTAGAGAAGGGCGACCATTGAACGCGCAACTAATAACGTTATTTGTAACGTTATAACTGTTCTGTGTTCATGATAACGTTAACGTTATTCCGTGTCAGGACAATAAGTAACGAATAGCGTGTACCTATCGTTTTAAGTTGTGAATAATTTATGGTGTTTTCTATAGTATGATTCCAAGTTATGTTAATTTAATTTAATATTATTTATTGACTGTTAAAAATGAAATAATATCATACTCTTTTAATAATTTGTTAGTATAAAATATAACTGTTTATTGTTTTGGTGATAATTGATAGTTTTGTTGGATTCGAGACAAAGCGTGTTTTTTGTGTTAATAAGATAAATAGAAAAATTTGAGTCATTCAAAGTTTAAGATTACATGAATATCTAAAATATAAAATAAATATTTATTTATTTATTTATTCATTTATTTATTTATCTCCTTCATTTTAATCAGGAGCCGTATTTCAAAAGAAAAACAAAAAGGTGGGAATAGGGTACCAAGTACAGATTCATTTCAAAAATAAAGTGATTATGAGTAAGAAAGTCGCATTAATGTACTCAAGATTCATAATATTAGGATATGTATCAGTGTAATGATTGACTTTCGTAAATTTTATGTATAGATGTGTAAAATATTGACGTAGGAATAAGTGTATAAGTTGTTTTATAAAAACATATTCAAAAACTAATAACAAATTTTCTGTAAATCTGTTGTATTACGGTACTTACAGTTAATTTCATAACATTTTTATAATGACTTTTATATAACTAATTATAAATATAATAAAAAATCAACGAACATGTCCAAAAGTAAATTTCTACAGTTACAATATGATCAGTATTTATCGGAATAAGTACCTATTAATGAAAAAAATGTCTTTCTAATTAATGCATGTTTAAATATAAAATATGCTATTGCTTCTAATAGCACTATATATATTTATACTATGTACTTTATATAATTGTGCGTTTATTTGTAGTTACAAAAAAATAAGAATTCTAACTAAAATATCTAGAATTCAAACTAAAATAGAATTTGATGAATTGAGTACAAATGTAGTACCTAAATGTATTTAGCTTGACATATTGTGATTCTTGTATTTTATTTATGATGAAAATTCAGTCAATTTCAAAATCATTAATTTTCTAAGGAAATATAATATTTAACTAACATTTTACTAAATATTTACCATCATATGTTTTATAGAACTATGAAATATCGTTCATCAAATATGATACATTTCTTTAAGATATAAATGAAGCAAGATTTCATTCTTGCTGCATAAGTTAATAAAACATATTTATATCTAATATATTGTTATATAACTGTTATATGTTTTATTTCTTTTCCATAAGATATTTAGCTCTTATTCAAAATGTCGCCGAAACTTGTTCTTATAAAAGTACTTTTTAATGTTGAGACATAAAAGTCAAAACCGAATTTATTTATGGAAATCGAATTTTCTTTGGAATTCGTTTTAGACGGCATGATGATTTTTAATACTACTAACGTTTTTGCATTGAAATAAGCAACAACTTATGCACTTATACATGCCGTAAAAGTTTTATAAAGTGTAGGTAAAATGTGCCATAATCTATTATTAATAAGTTTTATTTTAAGTCATCAGTCATCATTGCATTCCAATTATTAATAAGAGCAATATTTAAAAAACACTCAGTGTTTGTTAACTTATTAATAATCGTTAAGAACGATCAAAATTCGAATGTTATTTTTTGTTTAAAAAAGTTATATTTATTATTAAGTTAGACTTGCAATGTCTATAAAATTCCAATAACAAGAAGATACGTAAATAATGTTATATCGACTTATTAAATTTTACTTAACTGTAAGTTGTTTTATAAATTGTTTCCTGTAATATTTATTATAAAATAAAAACTATAGGGTAATTTGGTTTTATGATTATTATATTTGGGCATATCAATGTTACAATATATTCGCTAAACTAAAAAATTATGGGCATATGATGAAAAATACTGGGATTTTAAAAATTTACTAAAATTATATTTAAGAATTTACATTTGTATTAAAAATTTCGTAGAAAGAAGTTGTTGCTTTGCAAATTTGCTTGAAAATACTATTTTCTTAGCAAATCTAATTATCAAAATTAAATAATTTCGATTGATTTGAATATTAAATTTCAAGTATTCATTTTAAATATTTTCAATCCAATCATGTATAATTTATAATAAATAATAAAATTGTAAATCCGTGAAGCTGACAAAATTATAATAAAACAAATAAAATTTAAATATATTTTAAAAAATCTGTAATATTTGTTTCATACTACAACTTCTTGAGTGTTAGGTATTAGATGTAATTGTTGATATATTTGTAATATCACCATGTGTATTTCCTGAATACTAACATACAATACACGCTTTCAGATAGGTAAAAGATATACCTACATAAGAATTGGTTGCTAATATAAAATATTTTACTATCCAACAGTCATTGCTACAGAAAGGAGGAACTTTATGTAAACTTTTGGCATATACGTATTTGACGTTCCAACTGTAGCTGACGAACTGGCTCAGTTGGTTAATACATTCGTTACTTTTATCTTTTTACGATAATATCGATAGTTATGTTCCATAGCTACATCACTATGTTATTAATCAATTAATTCTGTAAAAAATCTCATATCATAAGAACATTGTATTTTACGTACAAATATTTTTGTACAATATCAGTAGGTATGTGTTGGATGTAAGGATGTATTATGTGTTCGTTATGATAAACTAATAAATACATGCAAAATATATCTGTTTTAATTTCTAACACTTTATTGGGTTAGAACGCAAAAAATTTTTTGTTAGGATTGTCTGCGTCGCTTATCCATTACTAAATGATCTAAGCCTAATAGTAAAAAAGACACGTCCAATTACCTCGTATTGCATACAAAAAACGGTAAACGTTTATTGCCAGTCTACAACTCCTTAGTACGTAAACATAATAGACTAGGTATGGGCAAATAGGGAAGAAATATCGATGTATATATCAAATGTGGCGATAAATATTAACAAAAAAATATCGATATGTTGATATATCGATATTTTATGCACAATAAGAGATTACAGTATTAAAATTGTCGCTGATTTACGTCGATTTTTTTCTGAAAAAATATCGATATTTTGATACATAAAGCAAAAGTAATGTTTTACTATTGATACGTTTTCCTGTCACCATAACGTGAACGTTGGAAATCTCAGCTTAAATTGAATAAAGCCACGCTCGTATCCCCGAAGGGATATGCACCCACGATTAGCTGACGTTATTTGGTCCCATAATGTGACACAAATCCCGGGTATCCTCACGATGTTTTCCTTCACCGTAAGGTCACTCAAAAAAAGTACTCAAGTTAGAAAACTCGTCGGTACATGGCAGGAAGTGCGAAGCGAGTACCACTAGGCCAAAGAAGCTAAAAAAACTAAGCAATAATACTTAACATTACGATTCTAGATTTTGTAATATTCCAGCACAGTTAATTAAACTTTATAATATTAAATAAAAAAAACAACATGATATTTTTTATTTCTTTTATAAAGAAGAATATTTATCACTATCGTTTTAATTGATACAAAATTTTTACAATTAATCTAAGACTTTAGCACCTCACAGCCAACGTACATAATAGTAAGGTAGTTTAAAAAACGTAAAATATAAAATAAATTATAAATAAAATGATAGGGACTGCTTAATATTGCAAAAAATAACGTATTATACATGCTTAAAAAAATATCCAAAAAATTAGTTTTTTTAATATATAGGTACTTTAGGTAATTTTAGATTAATTAAACTGATTTAATTAAATATTTTATTGTAACGTTGCTTTTGGAGTAAAAGATAAAAATAAAAATGTTCACGATTTGATTTCGGCAAGATTTCAATCCTTTTGAAGCTCAAACAGCGAAAGACAAAGGATACGAGTTTAGATCTTGTTCGAGGTGAGTTTTTTCTTTCTCTAAAAAATTGTGAAAACTAGTTACTTAGAATATTTTAACATTAACTTTTAGGTACAACGCATGAGTATTCTTTTTTACAAACCTCTGAAAATGTAACAATATATACATCACTTAGCATTAAGTAAGCTTAACAAGGCAACAAGGAATGTTTTCAAGGAATAGCTGCTCTAGGAACTAAATATAAACTATGCTAAACTAATCTGAACTAAATCGGTATCTATGACTCTTCAATATAATGCGGACATACGTTTCGTATTAATTTTAACAGATCACTAATATAGAAACTGTAGGTTACCATAATTTTTATAACATAATGTATAAAAGGGGTATAAAATATTTGTTTTTATTGTTGTCCTCAAAATGTGACCCTTAGAATAAAAAAAATTAAATATATTAAAAAATAGACAGACCTAAATTTGTTTGTACCAAATACGGTCATCATTTGATTTAAATACCTTTTGAAGTCTATTTGGTGAAATATTTACATTAAAGATTTCATATAAAAGAGTAATCATGGATAATAAACTAAATGCTTTTCTCTCTCTCTATTGTTTTAATTCGTTTTTTTACTATAGTTTTTTTTTAATTATTTTTCAACACAAGTAAGCAAAGAAACTATGGCAGTCTGAATTTGGATCCTAAGCATATTATTGTGAACATTCCTTTAAATGTAATTAAAAATAAATTAAATATGTATTAATATAAAGTTATATCAATATGGCACAACAAAATAACAACAATAAAAAATAGCTAAATGCTGAAAACAACTTCGTTATTTCGGCAGTCTTACATTTATCCATATTTTGTTAATATTGATTTCTTTAACAACCAATCATATAATTATATTATTTTAAAATAACAATAACTTTACAAACAACGATATTTTTACAAGTAACGTCATTTTTATAAATAACGTTAGTTTTCGCAAATAGCTTCTTTTTAAAGCGAATTCACAATACCGCTAGTTTTACGTTAAACGATAGCATTAACGCTATTGTTATTGTTCAAGTGTTTCTGAGATCCGTTATGTACGACATACGTCGCTTCTCTCGATGCACCGTGGAGAGAACCCTTGGCTCTAGCTAGAGTGGCGGCTGATATCTCCATTGAATCACCGTGCGGGAACTTTGAACCTCGTCTGAGATCATTTCGGTAACGTGCATTCTGTAAAAGAAATATATGCTTTAGAATTGGGGCTTCTGTTATATTATATAGGAATCATTTTTTAGACGACTGTTCACCTAGATTAATATTACCTTTTCCTATAGACAACATATTAATGTTTACTATAATTATTGTTATGCCTTAGGCCTATGGGCTAGGAACCATGATGTGATAGGTGGCAAGTCTATCGCCACATACACGTCGCCTATAGACACCAAAGGTGGAAATGGTGCGTTGTCAACCTGAGGCTGGGTTGGTAAGCCTATTGCATGAGTAAATTTACCGGCTACCCTACCCTCCAAACCAGAACACGACAACGGCGAGCACTGACGCTATTGTGGCAGGAATGGGTAAGGCGGTGGTACCAATCCGGGTGAGTCGTTGCAAGACTCTACCACCTAGTCCATGTCACGGTATTGATGACATTAGGCGCTGTGCTCGATGGAATGTGTCCGAAATAGCGATAAACTTGCCACCTAGGCTATCACCATTTCGGGCACATTCCAATCCCGGGCAATGTAAATCTTACTAATAATAATCTGAAAAACATTTAAGAAAAGTTGTCAGACCTAGAAATTGAACCTTACACGACTAACGGTCTTAACAGGCCACAGCCGTATCTTTTACACCACAAAGGCGATAATAATAATATAATAATAATAAAGCATTTTAATATTATAGTTTGGTAGGTGTGAATCGTTTTACTTATGTTGTAGTCTGTTTATTTGTTATCTAATAGTTAAGACTAACTTTCCGTCGTCTTCGCCCGCGTTTATAATCTAAGGGCAGAATTTTTTCATTAATACAGTTGGTATATAAGCTATAATACTGTAAAGTTTCATTAAAATCCATTCAGTAGGTTTTTGTTGAAGAGTAACAAAGATACAAACTTTCGCATGTATAACATTAATAGGATTTATGTATCTTACATGTCCAGATCTGAATGTCCACCGATTTTTGTTAAACAAGCCGTATACGATTGGGTTTGCGCAGGAGTTTGTACAAGAGAACAACCACATCGCCTTCTGGAACGCTGGATCTACGCTCTTCGCTGAATCTCTGTCTACCCAAAACCTGGAACCATGGTTGAAAATAGCTGCCATTAGTAAAGTTTAATTTATTTGAACCAAGTTATCACCTATATCGTCATGGTCATACCTACGCAGAGGTAGGCAGTGATACACACATATGCACCCCAGATTAATAAAAAAACTGAAAAAACTCAAAATAACAACTTTTCTCTACCCGAAAATCGAACCCGGGACCACGTGCCCCGAAGTTGCTGAAAACCCACAACACGCGACCATAGATGCGATTAAAGACTAGAGTGTCGGTATGTTATTTTAAAATAACCGCTTTTTATATACCAAAACAACATTTTTAGAATTTTTATCTGTCTGTTTGTACCCGCTAATCTCTGAAATGGCTGGACCGCTTTTGACGGCTTTTTCATTGGCAAACAGCTAATGTAATAAGGAACTGCTCAGGCTACTTTTATATTGAGATTTTGGGATTGCCCACCACCCACACACTTGCCGTTTGCCTCCCCTTTTATAAAAAAAGTCAGCAATACTGTTTTGGGACAGGTCTTTGTTAGGAGTGTATTCTCTTGATAATCCTTTAGCATCATGGTGCCTATATGTACCTACTTACCATAAGCAATAACAGTAGTATGGTGACCAGCAGGTAAAGAACACGATGACTATGGTGATGGTCATCTTGAGGGTCCTGGCTCTTGCGCGACCTAGGATACCCACTCCACTTCGACGCATTTTATCTGTAAGAAAAATAGCATATTTTAACGTTACTAAAACTAGATGCTAGCCGCGATTTTGTCTTTAACTTTCATACAAATTTTAATCAATTATTTTACCCATATAGTTTTTATAAACGTAGGCAAGCGAGTGCCATCGAAACTATCTGTTTGCCAAATTTCAACGAAATCCGTTCATTGCTTTCACCTGTGCGTTTTTAGATAGGTAAGTCGGTTAGTCCTATTTTCTTTCTGTATACTTATTAAGACTTGTTTCGTAACTAAAGAGTAAAAAATGGGCACTATTATCAAGTCCCCGCTGTACGTCTGTCTGTCTGTCTGTCTTTCTGTCTATCTGTCGGCCTGTATGTCTGTCATCAGGCTGTATTTAAAGAACCGAGATAGTTAGACAGTTGAAATTTTCACAGCTGATTTATTTCTGTTGCCGCTAGAAAAATAAAAACTAAAAACAGAATAAATTTAATATTTAAATTGGCTGGTTAAATATTTCAATCGCTCCCGTTTCCGATCTTGAAAAACCGTGATTAAGATTTTAAGTCGAACCACTATTATTTATTGCCTCTGTTCCTGTAACGGTACGGCTGTCGCCTGTCAAGACCGTTAGCCACCTAGGATCCCGGATACAATTCCCAAGTCGGGCAACTTTTCTTAAATGTTTTCAAGATAATAGAAATAGAAATATTTATTGCAACTAACTAAAACACCAAAATTTAACAACATTTAAAATATAAAAATATATGTAAAAAAAGGATCAAAAAAAATAATATAAAAAAAATGCTTCAAAAAACAATAATAAGTAGATATTATATAAAAAAAGTCAATCTTCTCCGTGTGTTTTGGAATAGGTATTACAACGGGACCCTCTCAGCTTGTAATGAGACCGAATTCTCGACCCTGGTTTTCGGGGGATAATTATGAGTAAGTATTCGTTGCCCGGGATTGGAATGTGACCTAAATGGCGATAGGTTTGCCACCTATCACATCATGGGCGTAGTACATAGAGAAGATAATATAGGCTCATAGAGAGGTTATATGACATGTAGCCAGTCTATCGCTTTTTTTTTTGTTCTCGCAGGGGAAATGCTTTTTACGCACTGACCGGGCCACCACCGGCGGCCCGAGTGTGGGGCT
>DVZL01008399.1:0-10268 GCA_018236625.1 Lasaia peninsularis | reverse complement strand
CAATCACGCTCCAACGTTGTTCAAGAGTACGAATTTTATAAAATTTAGAACGGAAACGGATTGGTTTCGGACGTACAATGAGATCGGATGGGTTTCAAGAGTAGCCCTGCAGGTCTCTCGAGGATAGGCACAGAGTATCGAGCGCTAAGTGTCACAGTCTCTACTTGCCTAGCTTCATCAGCTACCGTTGTACGAAGTACAAGCTACGCTGTAGCCAGTACGCCCGGTGTTTTATATAAGTTTAAAGTCTCAGTACATAATAAACCAGGCACCATAATAGTACTCAAGAATCGTGTTTTATTCATAGTGCATTAATTAATCATCATTATACTATTTCCACCAACAAAGGTATACTGCTGGGGACCTACAGCCCCAACATATTGGTCCTTCCAGAAAGGACCAATATTCTTGAGTACTATTATGGTGTGTGGTTTATTATGTACTGAGGCTTTAAACTTATATAAAACATTACATAGCTACCGGGCGAACTGGCTACGGCGTAGCTTGTACTTCGTACAACCGTTAGTCTGATTTTGATAAAACAAGAAGTTATGGCTCATAACGCCGGCTAAAGAAGGATGTTTTCTTTACGGGATTAGACAGTGAACAAGATCTCCTGGTGAGCAGAGATAACTGAGGCCTATAGCCACCATAGATTTTGTAGGTGCGTTACTGTCTGTGATCAGCCTGTTTTTTTATGATATTGGAAGGCAAACAAGCAGACGTATTTCCTGATGGTAAGAAATACACGTCGGCTATAGACACCAAAGGTGGAAATAGTGCGTTGCCAACCTGAGGCTGGGATCAAACCTCTTGCGTGAGTAAGTTTACCGGCTACCCTACCATCCAAACCGGAACACGACAATGGTGAACACTGAAACTATTGTGGCAGGAATAGGTAAGGCGGTGGTACCAATCCGGGCGAGTCGTTGCAAGACTCTACCAGCTAGTCAATGTCACGGTGTTGGTGACAATAGAGGGTCTATTGTCACTGTTGTGCTCGCCTCTTATGAGCTGTCTGGGTGGAAGTCAGTTGGCCTATTCTAAAACGGAACCCGGACCAACAGGGGGAAAATAAATAAAAAAGTAATAACTAGCAGTTGAGAATTGTATAGATGGTGGAGGAACATGTTTGATAAATTTTATTACAACGCTTATTTTGTTATTACCTAAGAGCTCGTGTATTATCCGATGCTCAAGAGTGTTTTTGTATGGATAATCAAAATGGAGGAAGCTACGCAAGTATACAGGAATTGTGACACTTGGCACTCGATACTCTATGCCTACTGCGCATGGAATCCGGCGTGTAGATACGTAAGAGTGAAATAGTTCCTGGATCTGTGGACCATGCGATAACCTTCCTGCCCCCTTAGAGCGTACACTATCGTCTCGACGCTATCGCGTCATTTCGCGCGATTGGAAATGTCAAACTCAAAAACCTAGTACAAATTTTTGACTTTGATATTTCTAATCGCGCGAAGCGACGCGATCGCGTCGAGACGATAGTGTAAGTTCTAACCCCCCTGGTTTCTGTGATTAAAACATCTTTATATTGTAAAAGTAGCTATGCCCGCGACTTCGTTCGCGGTTTTATTTAATTAATTTATTTTATACGTTCATAAAATAAATTTCTAAAAGTAAATCCCGTCATAATAGGTCCAGACGTTTTCGAGATTAGCGGGTACAAACATACAAACAAACAGACAGACGGACGGACGAAAATTTTAAAAATGCTGTTTTGGTAAATATACATATTATGTACTTAGTAGGAAGCGGTTACGTATTTTAATATTTCATACAGACAGTCCAATTTTATTTCTTTATATAGATATACCTATCTTGTTTTTCTACCCCATACTGTACCATTACAAACGAAGTATCTCAGTAAATACCGTCCTTAAGAATCTAAATTTTCCTTCATAATGTAATTGTTACACGGAAAATGTTCCTACTTTCCTCGTAGCCTTACATTCGGGTTAACGACAATATTACCCAAAATTGGTTTGCTCTCAAGAAAAGTACCGAGCTCATTCCTGAGTCGATCCATTAGTAGCTTTTTATAGCCATTTTTGGTGATTTCGGTTTATCTTTACGACAATAATTTGTTTGTATTCACCAAATTTCTAATTTGTAGATAATTACCAATGTAAGAATTATTACAAAACTCGACTCACTTTTCACAACTCAGTGCTTATCCCAACGTTACTTTATGGAAGTGAGATTTGGGTATTAGAAGCAGAATGAAAGTAAGTTAAGTGAGGTAGAAATTTGTGAGCTCCGCAATATTTGTGGAGTAACGGTCGCAGACCGCATTCGTAATAGCGAGATCAGAGAAAGAATTCGATTGAGAGAAAGTGTCGGTGTAAAAATGAGCAAAGGCATGCACCGAGGGTTTGTTCATGTAGACAAAATGAAAGATTAACAAAACAGATATACAATGCGAAAGTGAATTAATATATCTGGGGAGACCTAGGTTGACATTCCACGACCAAATAGCTCACGTGTCAAAAGTCTCTGAAACCTTCATGTTTGTATAAAACATAGAGAAAGCTAGGCAAGTATGCCAGGATCGTGGTATTTGGCATATATTCTCTGCTTACTCTTCAGGGGACTTGGAATAAAGATACGTACGTATTCGGTATATAATGTAGTTAATTTAGAAAAACTCATTGGCACCATGATGGAGTTCGTGACTATCTGAAACCACCGAGGCTTTAAAAAACCTTATATATACCATATAATAACATTTGTCAGCCTATATCAACAAACAACCATTAAATTTTTCAATATTCAAACAATGTTCCTTTAAAATAATAATAAATACAAACACTGCCAGAATCCAATGTGCTTCACCATAATCACTATAATTGATACCACGTAGCCTTCAGGACGTGACCACATCATTATCCGGCTCAGTAAATAAACCGGTGATCAAATATCCGGAGCTCCATTACCGGAGTCGCCATTGGATACCGGCCAAATGAGATCCAATTTTGAATTAACCTTCATAAGCTTTGAAAGGCCGTAATTAATCTTGAAGGTTATTAAAGACGAGTAGTTGGATTTTAGAACGGGAAAAAAGTATTCCATATACTGTATATCTTGGTCACATAAAATAACTGTTTGTTTTACTAACAATATATTTGTAAAATATTATATCGAAATGAAAAGATAGTTTTTAACGGTCTAAGTTATACGCACGCACGCACGCACGCTCACACACACGCTTTTTTTTTTTTTTTTGATATAGACTAACTTGTTGCTAACCGAGTGGTTCTTACAACTTCACCGGACTTTAATCACACACACGCGCGCACGCTCTCTCTCTCACACACATACACGAAAAAAGTACAAAATTATCATCATTAAAAACAGGTTAATGTGAGTTGAATTTGCTCACGAAGAGTTCACTTTTTGCTTACCATACTCATTTTCAAGCAACTCTATTTGTTTATATGAATATAATTAAGTAATAAATATTCATCTACGGCGATGTAAATATACAAAGCGACATCTATTGGTTGAAACACGTTTGTTGCCCCTCCTTAAATATTTACTTTATTTAGTATTTGTTGTTATAGTGGCAATAGAAATACATCATCTGTGAAGATTTGTAAAATAGTAAGGCTTCATTAAAACGTAAAATTTAAATATGTTTTAAAGAAATATTTACTCGATAGTAATAGACCAAGGCTTTTTTTTTGGATACAAAAATATGAAACTGAAATATGAATTCATACAAAATCAATCTTATATGAATACGATGGTAAAAGACAAAAGTTATGTCTCTGATCTTCATAAACTTATCAAACCGAATCAAAACTATAAAACTCGACGTCAGATTAAGCCTATCAAAAAAGTTTCAGTACAATAACCCGAGTTACATACATAAAATACGATCGTCAATGTTATTTTATGGGAATTTTATTAGGTTCTTTTGTCTCTTTCACGTCTTAGCTCGCTGAGAGAGACAGTATTTTATCTAATAATCACTGGGCCACAAAGCCTTCTTTGACTCACGTCGTAAAACTGGCTCTTGCAAAAAAGATGTCGCTCTCAGTCAATAAATATATCGTAAAGCTACAAAAGGGTATAGACTATGAAAATGTCACTTGTATTAAACATCCACCGTGTTAAAGGTTATATGTAATCGATGTGTGGGGGGATGTAACGACCCTATTGTTTGTAAATGAAATAATGGACTCTAGTAATGTAGTTCTTAACTATTATCATCACACGTACTGCCTACATAATAACAATTACGATAACACTAGTAATTTTCAAATGCTTATGTGGACCATCTTAGTCTGCCAGCTTAGTCTGTGTCCGACTTTGACGCATGAGAACCCGGGTTCAATTTCCGGGTAGGGCAACTTTATGTTTTTCGAGTTAAAAAAACATAAAGTTGCCTAAGATTTAATTTGTGGCCTAAATTGTCGTCGGACATGCCACCTATTACCTTTACCCAATATCGTCGGCTATTCGAGGGTGCATAAGTGTGTGCTTCTGCCTACCTCTTCGGGAATACGGGTGTGATGATATTTATTTCGTTTACATTTAACAAAATTATATTTGATGGAAAAATAGACAAAAGCGCGCAGTGGTTTTGTTTTGTTATTTATTGATGATTATTTGAAGGCACAAAAGTAATTTGAACTTGTTAAATAAAATAATTTCCAAGAAGATTGGACGCTCCGAAGCGGCTCATGTTATTGTGGTCTTACATTTAAATTTCAAATACATTTCAATAAATCTGGAGAAAGATCGAGATGGTAATGAACTGTCCTGATTTGGTCTTGGTAATGTCGTTTTCCGTTTTGTTGAATAAATCCTTTGAAATTACCCCGGGACCTCTTTTAGTGAAATACGAATAGAAGCATTTGCATCTTTTGGCTGTTTATTCACAAAAGTAAGAACTAGATATATTTTTTCAATGCTTCGTAATTTATTTAAATTTTTGATAAGACAAATGCTTACTAAATTTTGCATTAGTATAGTTTCTAATAAATAATAAAAATTGAGAATGTTTTACGCAAAAACTAAAGTTCAAAATAATGTGATGCATAGAATAGACATAGCCCAATAGAATCTAGCTTTACATTGTGAGAAACAGTAATGCGACTCGATCAAGCCAATATTAGTTACTCTCAGCGCACGTTTCGCTTCGCAACCGAAGCATCTTCAGGAAAACTAAACTACACTTCACAAATGTAGAGTAATATACTTAAACACATTATTACACAAGTGTGCATGTTCGTCATCTACACTATCTAGGAACAAAAACGGCGAAACCAAATTATTAGAATGTACCACTATCCGATTTCCACTACGTTCCACGTTTTGATCACATCATTCAACTAGATTGCTTCGAATATCCGATTGTATTAAATCTCTTTGTCGACCAGCCTTTACTAGCAAACAAAACAATAGATTTTCAAGAAATTTCGAGCTTAATATTTATTTATTTATTTAATCTTTTTTGTACATCGTATACAAAAATGTTATACAAAAGGCAAGCTTAATGCATATAGCATTCTCTACTAGCCAACCTTTGGACCAATAGAAAAAAAAGAAACACTAAAGGCAGATGCATAATAAAAAAGGACTTTCACGCCTATTATTCCCAAAGGGGTTGGAAGAGGTGTGCTAGTATATCCACAACTCGTAAGTCCAGTAGATATACTAGAACACACCCATGATTAGCCAAGAGACTAGGGCCCTGACGTGATAGGTGGCAAGCCTATCGTCACTTCGGGCACATTCCGATCCCGGGCAATGTAATGCTTACTCAGAAAAATCTGAAAAACATTTTTAAAAAGTTGTCTGACTTAGGAATTGAACCCGGGACCTTACGTTGCTAACGGTCTTAACAGGCGACTCCTGTAGGTACGGTTACATCACAAAGGCGATAAAAAAAGAGACAATAAAATTGGAAACAAAATTAAAAACAGTAAAAACAAGGATACCAGAACTTAAACAATTAAATGTATATCTAATTGCATCTATATATAAAATAAACAATATAATAATAATAAAAATGAGTGTTTAGTTTGCTACGTTAACTCCGTAAGAAGTAATTGCCGGACACATTTTAAAGGAGAACTTTGAATGCCATTTGTTAATGTGAGACGGAAGGTCATTCCATAGACAGGAAGCCTGAATAGAAAATGAGTTTAAAAAAAAATAGAACAGGGTAAAGGTATGGATAGAATAAGAGAATTAGACGACCGTAATTGCAAGTCATGTGTGTCTGAAAGAAAACTATATTTGGACTTGAAATAAGAGGGATTTTCATCAAAAAGAATTGTAAAAAGTATACATAAAATACGAAGGTGACGCCGCTGTGTAATGGTAAGCCAACAAAGTTCTTCCCGAAATTTAGTAATACGACCAAAGTTACGAAGCAAACTATAAACCTTATACTATCTGTCACGAGAAGATATAAATTATGTAAACAAACGTCCAGAAATTCCCAACATTTGGGTCAAAGTATAAAAGTATTTATTTTTTTAAATATTTAATAAATTATTAGTAAAGGAATTGCTGCAAACATCCATAGAAAAATACGAATAGAAATAGAAATAGTAATTATATTATTATTATTCATCCATTCCATTTAGTGTTGTTGAGGAAGTGATTATGAGGAAGAGGAATTGTCACGCGCAAGTTTAAAGGATGTAGATGAGGAAGAGGATGCGGATGAGGAAGAGGATGATAGAAAATTATAAATACTAGCGGACCCAACCCAAAAGCCGCTGTCCTATCTGTGCATAAGGGAAAATACCCATACTACGTGACCCATTATTGACAATTTTTATACCCCTTCCCCCTTTAGTGACCATTCGTGGTATATATCAAGATATGCCCCCTCCCCTCTAATTTTCACGTAACAACTCATAACTATGGTTTTAAATATTTTTTTACAAACAGAAAGTTAAAATATTATGTGCGTCAGTATTGCCACCTGTGAGTAAATAGCGCTGAACGCTAGGCTGCGTGCAAAATTTTGAATATAGCTCGAAAAAGGTCGAGTTTTCCCTAGAAGATATTGACTACGCGACGAAGACCTAAGGCCCCCCTCCGCCCCTGCAACCAAGCGTGATATTTTGAAGACCTCCCCTCCCTCCCCTGAATGGGTCACATAGTATGGGTATGTTCCCTAAGTTTGTATGTAAATGAATAATGATTTGATGATCTTCATAACGTGTGTAAGGGAATAAAATACACCCAGGGCTGAATAAAGCCGCAACTCAATGCTACTGTTCTATTGTTAGTTATATAAAATAAATAAATATCGTCACGCCAATATCCCCATAAGAGTAGGCAGAGACGATTAACCGACAATATAGATCTTATGATTGGACAGGTGGCAAGTCCGCCACCTGCCATAGCGAGCACAAATCTAATTTAATACTCTGAAATAACTCATAACAATTTGCCCTACCCGAGAATCGAATCTCTCACTTCGTGCGTCAATGTCAGACACCGATTCCACTCGATCACAGAGGCGATCGACAAACGAGCTATAGAGAATCTTAACCAATATACGTCTATTCTTCAGGTCTCTTACGAACTATATATGCTGAACCTGATATAGTAATGGATATGATTCCGGTTTGTTCTACAGTTAGAGGAGCAATCATAGCAGCTTGGAGGAGAGGCATACAAAAGTAATTCATGTTATTATAACATAGTAATTCATATACTAATTTAAAAAAATATATGGTCACGCTCATATTTCCGAAAGGGCAGAGGCACTTATGCACACAGGATCAGCCAACGAAATCAGGTCTCATGAGGTGGCAAGACCGTCGCCATCTTGGGCACAGATCCAATCTAATGCAAGGATATGTTTTTTAGATAAACTGAAAAGGACTCATTACAATAAGTTGCGCTACCCCTTAATAAAACCCGGAATCTTGGGTGACAAAGTCGGATAACGACTATGCTCTACAACAGAAGAGTTCATTAAAATTATGTATACAAATAAATAAAATTGGAGTGTCTGTATTTAATATTAAAATAACTGCGTTTTACGAACTGCATATGTATATTTACAAAGCATAAATACGAAAACAACATTTTTTCGAAATTTTGTCTGTCTGTGTGTTTACACCCGTTAATCTCTGAAACGGCTAGACCAATTTTAATGAGACTTTCACTGACAGACAGCTAATGTAACAAGGAACGGCTTTGGTTACTTTTAATTTAGAAATGTATTAAATTAATTAATTTGTTAAAAACGCGAACGAAGTCGCGGGCATTGCTAGTTAATGTTAAAATTAATATCGCGGGATAAATTACACGAATTGATCTAACCCCAAATTGAGAAAATTACATTATTGTGTTATGGGTACTAATACATATAAATACTTTGATATCCGAATAAATTCAATAAACGTACAGATCTATGTTGTGTATTCAAAACTGTGTTCAATACACAATCACTTGCCTCCGGGAATCGAACTGAGGTCTTGTGGTCAGTAAAAAGTCGCCGGAATTTAGTACTGTTACTGAGGAGAAAATTAAAAACAAAAATCTCCCTTTTAAAATAAAAAGTTTAAGCATTATATATAGAACTATGTAAATAAAATGTATAAGGAACGAACACGTTTTCGTTTATACTGACAGTCACTGATGCACTTTTTAATCTCGGATTGTGTACTTTTTACTCTCGGATTGCACTTTTTAATCTCAGATTGCACTTTTTACTCTCAGATTGCACTTTTTACTCTCGGATTGCACTTTTTATTCTCGGATTGCACTTTTTACTCTCAGATTGCACTTTTTAATCTCAGATTGCACTTTTTACTCTCAGATTGCACTTTTTACTCTCGGATTGCACTTTTTACTCTCGAATTGCACTTTTTACTCTCAGATTGCACTTTTTACTCTCGGATTGCACTTTTTACTCTCGGATTGCACTTTTTACTCTCAGATTGCACTTTCTACTCTCAGATTGCACTTTTTACTCTCAGGTTTGAAATTTATTACGTTAACTTTCATTAGTCTCAAAGGAATCTCTGATTTTACATTTTAAGATAAAAAGGTGGAACTTTATGTCGATTTACCCCATTTTCTATTTCAGATTGGAACCAACTGACGAGGTACCTATATACAACGCTTGCGACGGTGGCCAGAACCAATTATCTTCGAGATATTTAGCAGAAAGAGGGTTTGAATTAGTCAAAGAAATTCCTATGGGAGTGTCCTTTTGGATACCTTCTGGAAGTTGTACTTCAAACTATATAAAATACTTCGTTACGGTTGGTAATTTTTATGATTTTGCATCCAAACTATTACCTACAGTATTATTATATAGTAATTTTTGTTTATTACTAAGATTCCACTGTCTGTCTGATTGTCTGTCTTAGATTGTGTCTCAAGAAAGTTTTAAAGATGATATAAATAAAGTACAATACATGGGGCACTCTAAAAGTTTTGCACTTCTAGTTAATCGAAACTTAGTTTGAATTTCGAATGTTTTTTTTTTTGATGAATGTGGATGAAGCTAGGACAGGTGTGTAGGGATCGTGACGTTTGGCACTCGATACTCTCTGCCTACCCCGCAAGGGTCCTGGCGTGAAGCTACGTATGTGTGTGTGTGTGTGAGTATGTGTGTTATTTTTACAAATGTTGGAACCTTTTTAGTAATAAAAAAAACTGGCGGGAAATGATTGTGAATTGTTCAATAATGTAGAGGACGTTAGGCAAGTGTGTAAAGATCGTGACACTTGGCGCTCGATACTCTCTGCCTACTTCGCAAGGGACGCGTAAAGATAATATTTGCACATAAAGAATAACAGCCATAACAACTTAGACTATAAATGGTCCAACTAACCATAAAACTTTAAATCCGATATCTACTTAAACTGGCTTGTGGATGTGTATAAAATCATCCTAGGGAAGTGAAATAAGAAAATATTAGATAAGAAATGCATGATCAGATCATTTATGATATAATTCTTCTAGCTAATCGCAACTATTTTAAATTTCGAATGTTATATTTTGTCAAACGTTGGAACCTTCTGAGTAATAAAAAAAAATTGGCGGGAAATGATTTGTCAATTGTTTTTTATCATACATGAAGGTTCTACGTACGCAACGAAAATGGAATTAAGTCGAAAAGATTTTAAAGCGATGATTTTTTATGATTTTAAATGATTTTTTATCTCTCTCTCGGCAAGACTGTGCCGCTCGTCTTCAAAATGCTTTTGGGAGAGAAGCACCTTGTTTGAGCACCGTGAGGCGATAGTTTGCTGAATTTG
>DVZL01008398.1:0-10269 GCA_018236625.1 Lasaia peninsularis | reverse complement strand
CAAATCTATCCTGATTTGATTGTTTATTTGTATTGAATAGTCTCCGAAATTACTTAACTGTTTTGAAATATTATGTTACCATTAGAAGCCGACATTATCCCTGATGAACATACGCTAATTTTTACCGCGGGAAAATGCTTTATTCCTACAGGAAAATAAATAACGGGTTCCTACGGGAGAAAGGGTAGTAAGAATTATCTTTCCGTACTTATCTATTTCACATAACATTCAAGCGCGTGAAGCCGTGGGTGGAAAGCTAGTCAGGTATTAGTATTATTTAAAAGACTAAATGTATCCAAAACTTTACTAGTTTTTATAAAAAGCTTTTATTTAACTTGCATTGTATGTATGTAAGTTTGTATGTTCGGGTGGAATTTTCGAATTCAATTTTGAAGTAGATTTCTTCACCCGATCAAGCTGAAATTTTATATACACGCTTAGTTTGGATGACAAGACACGATAAGGTACATGACATCATTCCAAATTCAATATAACAGACCAACCAAGATGTCGGAATAGTTGTTTTTAAAGCACTTCTACAAATGGATATCAAATGAAAGGGCTCGTTGAGCAACTCGAAAAATAATAAAAGCATTTTCTAAAAAGTTTTTTTTTTGCTTAAATTAAAATTTATCTTTGAATTTTAATGCGATTAGGTTTGATATTATGTTTACCATAGGGTTAGAGCAATGTAGTATGTGAAACAAGTTACTAGTCCAACTAGATAACTATGAAATTACAAATTACATTTGTTTAATGGCTTTTTTATTCGTTTAAGCTTTTGTTTTATGAAAACCTTTACAAATACATAACATAGTTAAATGTACCTGGAGATCACAATCCAGCTATAAACCAATGAGTTTATCTAACTTAAGTACATTAACTAACTGCTCTTATGGTGAGGGAAAACATCGTGAGGAAACCCGGAATTAGTGGCCGATATGGCGTATTTCATCTGTCGCATCATGGGACCTAATATCGAGGGCTAACCGTGGCTGCATATACACCTATGCCAATTCTTTCGTCGATATGGGCGTGGTAATATTTATATGTATACATGAATACTATCTATACAAATAAATAAAATTGAAGTGTCTGTGTGTAATATGAAAATTACCGATCTTTAATAAATGAATATATGTGTTTACAAAGTACATATAACAAATTAGTATTTTTTAGAATTTTTGTCTGTTTGTCTGTTTGTCTGTTTGTATCCGCTAATCTCTAAAACGGCAGGACCAATTTTGACGGGATTTTCACTATCAGACAGCTGATTTAATAAGTAATGGCTTAGGCTACTTTTCTTTTAGAATTTCACTTTATCTATATATATAAAATGAATTTTCCTTCGTTAGTCTCGCTAAAACTTGACAACGGCTTAACCGATTTGGCTAATTTTAGTCTTGAAATGTTTGTGGAAGTTCAGGGAAGGTTTAAACGATGAGAAAATATAACAAAATTGAAAGGAAAATACTAAAAATGACAATTTAATTTTCCCAAACAAACTGTTCTTACCTGTCAAACGTTTAATTGATGTCCATGTATCCAGTGAAACGAAGTTCACCAGGTCAGCTAGTAAATTTTTAAAATAAAATGAATAAAAACGTTGACGAAGTCGTGGGCAGAGCTAGTTTTGAATCACTGTCCAAAAAAATAATCTTCCCCCAAATGGAAAAAACTTATCTAAGTGGTTAAAGATACTAACTCATTTATTCACTTTATCTGATATAACTTTATCGCATATAGAAAACGAATCGCACAATCACATTACGCAAGTTGGGAGTACCGATGTAAGTTCACAAACTTTGTGATATAGACCAAACTACAATAAATCTTATATAATATCTTCTGAGTTTTGTGGACATTTTGTCACGGATTGCAGATAATAATATTATACTATCTTTCAGCTAGATTAGGATATACTACTTTTATAAAACCTACCAAATGTTTGCTGGGTAAAATATATTATTCTCCTAGCGACCCGTCCGGTCCTTATTTTATATACATAAAAAACTTCGTCTTGAATCACTGCATCTATTAAAAAAACCGCATCAAAATTCGTTGCTTACTTTTAAAGATTTAAGCATACATAGGGACAGAGAGAGAAAGTGATTTTGTTTTATAATATGTAGTGATGTTTACGTTTCAAAAAAGTTAGTATTATTTTCCTACTAATACTATAAATGCAAGATAATGTTGCTCTGTGTTTGTTATTCTGTCTCGCAAAAACTACTGAAAATTTTACTACACAAAATTTTATAAGTTATATAGTTTTAACATCAGAATAACACATAGACATTTTAAACGACTGTAATTAACGCGGACGAAGTTGTGGGCGGATAGCTTACATAAAACATATGCAATCGAATTACGAAACGACTTTACAATTTACGTGATTTTTGTTTATTTTGTAAGCATGAAGATAGGTTGTAAAGTGTGTTTCACATCACTAGAGCAGAATAATGACCGGGTAAGTTAAAGTTACCATAATTATATGAACTGTAAAGTCAAAGAATAAAAGGTACGTGCTGCAAAGTTAAAGAACAAAAGGTACGGGTTGCAAAGTTAAAGAAAAAAAACGAAGCTGCAAAGTTGTGTTAGTCAATTAATACTAAAGTTGGGCCTTTTTATATGACACAAAGATAATGGATTTTGTATTTCTCGTGACTTTATTTTATCTAAGTGTTATTATGAGTTTACATACCAACTTATGTATGCGTTTCCAAGCGTGAATGGTACAATGAAACCTTAAGCATTGAGCTATCAAAATCAAAAAAAAATCTGACAGATGGTTTCAGAGATGATGATTTTAACAAAGAAAAACTATAGAAGTTGATTTTATAAGTATGAATATCAACCAAATTTAGAAGGGATTGATGATGGTTATGAGTTCTATACCAGCTCATATAATTATTTGAATAACAGATAAACAATAAAATTTCACATCCAGATCTCATACCACGACCAGTGTATTATTTTATTGAATATGTGACCTAGATTTCATGTCATTATTGTTTACGAGCCATTGTAATTCGATTGCAATTGTTTATACATTTGTCCTATAACTCAGGGCTGACCAAGTAAGGGCTTCGCTGCTCGAGTTTCTTCGTAATCGAACTAACTAATAAGTTAAGGCAGGGCTAACTAATAAAAGGGCAGTATTGAAGGCTACTTAATAACAACAAGGGCACTAGTTTTTAAACAGATCTGAACCCTTTAACCCAGAAGGAAAAGGCCGAATCCTAGATTAAGTCAAATTCGAATATATTATGAATTCGGATTTCCTCGTGATGTTATCCTTCACCCTAAGAGCACTTGGATGCATTTAAGTTAGAAAAACTCTTTGATATACACTACATCACCTAAGCTCTTTGTCCAAATTATTCAGACTACATATACATTATACAATTACAATGTAGTAGGTACAGATTTTACTTTAAAGTCACTAGAGTGCAGCTATATTCAAGCATTACTTGATTACTATTTTATATTTAATTCTAGCTTTCCGCCCACGGCTTTACCGCGTGAATTATTTTAATAACACAGATAACTTTTAAAAGGCAGATTGATATAACAAATAAGATATATCACAAAACTTAATTTATCAAAATTAAATATCATTCACGAAAAAGAAGTTGGTATATTTCACTGAAAATTAAAACCAAGCATTAAAGACCGTATAAATGCATGCCTTAGCCTACGTTTACAAAAAAAAGGTTAATGTAAGTCTCAATGCTTACATAATTATGCCTTAATACACAGGCCCACGTTTGGACAGTCCTGCACAAAGTCAAAAGTTTGGCTATATTATAAAACACAGGAACTCTGAATTTGTATCTCCCGTAAACTATCGTTTTAGTTTGTCTACTTATATTTACGTTACGCAGGGTAAAACTTAATCAAATCATAATATTATTTAAATAATTAAGCTTCTAATAATTACAAATAATTCATTTTAGTAAATAATTTTCATTTTATTTAATACTATCTGTGCTCGTGATTTTGTCCGCGTTTGAATTTAATGAATGAATAGAAGCTTAAGTTACTCATTATAACAGCTATCTGCCAGTGAAATTCCCTTCAAAATTGGTCCAGCTGTTGTAGAGATCAACCGAAACAATAAACAGAACGACAGACAAACATTATAAAAAATTGTGTTTTTTGTTTATGCATTTAATAAAAAGCAGATTTTTTAACATTACAAACATACACTCCAATGTTATTTATTTTTATAGATGTCGGAAATGTAATGTTAATGTGCTCTTTTTAATGACTTCAAAAGTTTTTATATTGTGTTTTTTGAAAGTAATGTGGTATTTTTAAAAGCTTTAATTTAACTTGCAATGTATGTATATTCGGGTGGAATCTTAGAACTCAATTTTGAAGTAGATATCTTCAACATCTTCAACCGCTTGAGCTGAAATTTTGTATACGTTTAGTTTGGATGACAATGGACGATAAGGTACGTGACGTCTACCTAAATCCAATATGATGGACCAACCAAGATGGCGGGATATAATAGTTATTTTTAAAGCACTCAGAGCTTTTTCTAAAAAAAAAGAAAAAGAAAAAAAGAGAGAAAAAAGCTTTTTCTAAAAAGTTTTTTTTTTTTACTTTAAATTTATTTTCAAATAAAGTAATTCTGGTGGTCCAATACCACCGCATTGGATTGGTACCCTGCTGTACTAGCGTTAGTGCTAGTTTCTGACGTATTCCGGTATGGAAAGTAGGATATTTCGTACTACGATAGGTTTCATATCACAGTTTCAGGCTAACAACATACCATAGGAATATCTTAGTGTTTACGCTTCTACAGTATCATCAAAACCATTACCATTTTAACAAATATAAGTCCTACCACGTGCTATTCATAAATAATGTAACATATTACATACGTGCACAATTAGCCAACGATATTAGGTCCATTATGTGAAAGTTGGCAAGTCCGTCGCCATATCGGGCATTGTAAGAGCACTCAGAAAATGTACTTAATTTAAAAAAACTCATTGGAAGGTGGCAATGTTCTAACCAGGCAAAACAACATTTGCCGGGTCAGCTAGTAGTATTATAGATCTGCTGGTATCATATAGTCAAACTAACATTATCCTTCATAGTTTAAAATGATTAATTGTTATTGTCTGAAACCTGCCCCGTGAAGGTTGTCACGTTCCGGACCAAGAGGGAATGTACTTGCAACGCCAGAATTAATATCTCAGCGTTACAGATTGTCATGTAGCTATTAATAATAGTAAAGGACAACGAACGTTACTACATAGATAATACATTACCCCTGGTAAATGGTCCAGG
Source organism: Lasaia peninsularis (assembly GCA_018236625.1). NCBI lineage: Eukaryota > Metazoa > Arthropoda > Insecta > Lepidoptera > Riodinidae > Lasaia > Lasaia peninsularis. The sequence continues at coordinate 4,962 of DVZL01008398.1, read as the reverse complement.
CCAATGCCAAAACATTGACACGAAACTTAAGATGTTTATGTATGATACTATTTTAATTTATATTATTATTCTATAATTATTATACTAAATAAAACTGATTAAGTGAGAGTCGGACTCGCGCACGAAGGGTTCCGTGCAATTATCTATAAAAACGGCTGAAAATTACTTTCGGTGTATTGAAGCACCCATTATACATTTATTTTATGCCGTTTTACACAAGCAGAAATACACAATCTGTAAAAATTTCAACTTTCTTACTATCACAGTATATGAGATGTCACAGCCTGGTGACAGACAGACAGACAGATGGATAGCGTGAATCAGTAATAGGGTTCTGTTTTTAAAAAAAGTCGAAACGCATTAATCGACTTGTTTAATAGTTTTTAATACTCGAAGTTTTAATGCAACTCGTATTGTTCGTAGTCAAGAGCGGATTTTGAAATAAGTATAAAATAATATCTCTTCACGCCCATATCCTCGAAGGGATTAGGCAGAGGTACGTGTGCACCAATGATTAACCGACGATATTAGGTTCCCCTGACATGAGTGGGCTACCGATGATTAAGCCAAGGTTTTTCCCTACACATTTCTCTATTTTAGTCCGAATCCGTTGTATAAAATAGACGGTGTCTTCTACCTGGCAGCTCGTAAGAGGTGAATATAGATTAACTTGGTCACCACTAAGCTAAGCACTGGTGGTTGTGCCATGCAGTAACTTGCCTGGATAAAGATTCACCTCGTTACCTATTCCTGCCGCCATAATGACAATGACCTCGGTTGTCTTTTACCATAAGGAGGGACGTGGGCTTGTTCACTGTCTTATTCCATAAAAAAGTACCTTTTTTGCAAACTTTTTTAGTCGAAGCAAAACAAACTACATACATATAAATATATCTCAAGAGCTGTATTATTCTAACCTAGGGAAAAATATTACATTTTTAATCACTCACACACACAGTGATCATAATAAATGCACAATTTTGTTAAAGTATCGAAAACATTACAATTGTATTAAAGTTAGCCATTCATCGATGGTTTCAAAAGGCGCAATTGTCAAACTTTGTAAACTGGACGGTAAATGGTTGCGGTGTTTGGGGGGGACGAGTAATTGAGTAACACGGGTGATTGGGGAGGTGTATATCGATCGAGTTTAGTTTTATGAATGGCCTCCTCCTCTACCCCCAGACCCGGACAAGGGCATGTTATTAAGAAAACGTTGTAAAGTTTTAGCACCGACACTCGTGAGAATTTTTTAATGGGGCATTTTTTAGAATAGAACATAATAACGTTTATTGCATTAATAGGGTTACAATTTATGTAAAAAAAAGTACCTTCATAATAAAATAATTGTTTAATCAAGTTACAATTTAATTAAATTAGTAATTTGTAATTTTTTTTTTTCAAATTATTTTTTATTAGCACTTATTTTTTATGTTAGTTTAGAGCATTCATATTTAGGTTCATAATAAAAATATCACCTTTATCATTGTTAGTTTACAAATTACAAGTTTACAAACAATATAATATTCTTCTCATTTTTTTACTACAGTTTTTGTAACTCATTCTTCGGCACATGGACTATTTTTTTTTAAACTGGCATCTCCTGGGGACAACTCACAGCCACACCAACGCACTACGCGTCCGCACTAATCATTTTAGAATTAAAAAAACCAGCCAAGTAGGAGTCGAACTCGCGCACAAAGTGTTCCATATCATTATTTATAAAAACGGAAAAAAGCACGTTTGTTGTATGGGAGCGTCCTTTGTACTATTAATTTATTTTGTTTTTAGTTAGTTATTATTAATTTATTTGTCTTTATTGCGGCAACAGAAATACATGGTCTGTGAAAATTTAGGCTTTTTAACTACTCGTATCTCGCTTCATGATACACTGCCTGGTGACAGATAGACGGACGGACAGCGGAGTTTTATAGGGTTCCGTTGTTATCCTACGGGTACGGGACCCTAATAAAATTAACAATACCTCGTGATTTACAGCATTATAATTTTACATTATCGTACAACAGGAATTCCCTATCTTTTTTTATCCTTTGGGTACAGAACCTTAAAAAAACGAGGAAATACGAAAAGTAAAGCATGATCTATCATCCACATGAAAATCATCACAATCCATTTGGTATTGACAGAGTAATTGCGTTACATAAAAATAGACAGTCGAATTCATAACCTCCTTCTTTCTAAAGTTGTTTAAAAATAACAAGGAGAATAAATAAGGATATGGATACTATTGTTCAGAAACTCCTTAACGTGGATAAATCGAAAGGATTTAAAGAGTGAAATACGGTTCCGTACCTGTCGTCCTAATTCCCACATGATGGACGATCGGAACCGGCGAAGTACATATTTCATAACAGTTCGATTACGCGTGAGCTTGGTGTTATATAAAAAATAAAGGGTAACAACCCAGTAAACTCCTCTATTTAATATATGTTATTGTTGTATAATGTATTTGGAATATATAAAAAAGATAAGCCCTTTCAGTTTCTTTCGTCGGATCTTCTCAGTGGTCGCGTTCTGATCTTTTTTTAATGACATACACACCGGTCTCTGGGAAGAGACAACCGTGGCCTATAGACACCATAGATGTTGTAGGAGCGCCGCTTCCCTATGGTCGGGCTGTTAGAACTTATGTGCAAGTCTAACGGCTACCCTATCCTCCGGACCGGAACATGACAATGGCATTATGGCGACAGGAATAGGTAAAGCGGTAGATCCCTACCCGAGTAAGTTGCTGCATAGCACTCTACTACCAGTGGTCGTTTTAGTAGTGATCCAGTTAATATATGCTCGCATCTAACGAGTTGCCTGGTAGAAAGGCAGTTGGTTTATTCTACTCAGAGGACCCGGACCAATACGGGGGGTCTTGTGGTAAATTTTGTTATTATATATAAACGCCTCAGAAGAACCACCTATATATTGCTATTATATTCTAAACCGGCATGCTTAAAATTATATTCCTAACAAAGACTTGTCCCCACTGCTAAGTATTGCTAAGTTTCGCAAGACTGGTGAACCTCTCTTTCCACTTTTCTTCCCAGTTCTATGGAGTTATAAAGTCAAAACCATCCGAGCTTGTAAAAATTAGATAATCGGCCGTATAATCGGTATTAGAAATGGCTTTAAATCAAATGTCGTTATAACTATAATATATATTGTGCTATTTAGTCTATGAGCTACTGGTTTATTTTCATTATATTTAAAAAAAATAGTACTATATATTGTAGAACAAATTATAAATCCAACTCAAACATTTGTCAAAATTAACATAATAACTTCTAAAACTACCACTTTCTAAATTTTAAAAAGGAGGTGGCTTTCATTTCAGCGTATGTATTTTTTTTATGTAAATTCCACGATTACTCCATCAGGTTCTTGATAGTATCTACTTAAGAAGCGATCTCATATTATTTTTACTTTCATTGTTCTAGCTGTTTTTGAAATATAGACAAAAAAATACCGAAACGATACAATAAAGAATTTGAAGTCAGTTTTGTGAAGTTTTACTACTGCGTTTAAATTATAAACTTATCGATCAATTACACCATATTCAAAATCGACATGAGCTTCAAATTGACAATGCAAATGCAACCGCCATTTTAAAATCGGTGTAGGTAATTTCAAAATGGCGGCCGCAATAATAAATAGATTCCTGTAACTCCTTAATAAGTCACATCCGTCTTATGTCCCGCAAACAAAATCGAAGGAGTCAAGTTTTATCTAGTCTAAAAGTGTTGTTTTCATAAGTTATGGAAGGGTCATTTGGGCGCGCGGGTTGGTGTTCGTAGTTTTTGTAGAGGGTGGCAAATGGATAACTTATGGGCGGACATCAGTGGCATGCCAGCAGATAAGTCACGTAACAAACAACTACTTGATAAGTTTTAGGGTTGCGTAGTTTAAATGGTAAAACGGAACACTCACTTCGTTTTATTGTTGAAGGGAAACAAGAAGACGGTTTTTAGTAAAAAAATACACGATATCTATATAAACATCAAAGCTGTAAATGGTTCATTACCAACCTAATACGTTAAAGAAACAATTGGACGGGTTCCTAAGTACAAATAAAACCGGCCAAATGCAATTAGGTCTGTTCGCACCCTTAAAGTAAAAATGCAAAATACCCAAATTTGTAGTACGAGAGAAATATTTATTTTATTACTAGCTGACCCGGCAAACTTCGTACCGCCTAACAGTCAATGCATGTGTGTTAACTTTTAGCTGAACTAATTTACGCTTTGATGAACAAAATAGAATGATACAAAATAAATATGAATATAGATAAATGAAAAGTATTTTATAATGGTGAAAAACACATACAGAAAGAGAATAAAATTAAAAAAAAATACAAAAATAATGTTTCGTTACCCTAGATAGAATAAATCTTAGAAATTGTTTTCGGAAATAGAAACTCTAATTTCCAAAAATTAAATTTCTACGCCACGCAAGCTTAAATTTTAAACATTTGTCATTATTTGTGTACGGGTGTATAAATATTTGAGACATTTCTATGTAACTGCTTGATGCCCTTTCAACCTTTTTAAATTATTTAAAAAAAATACAGACAATGCATAAATGTCAATCAATATTTACAGTATTTGACAGGATGGACAGCAAATGTTTGACATCATTTATTGAAAATAATTCATTTTTCATAATTATTGATTCATCTAGTTTTCATTGTTTTTAAAATCTATTCTGCTTTTCGGGCGAAGACAAATCCAACGAATCAAAAACTATGAAAATTAGTCCGACAGATCTAAATTTCGTCTACATATTAAGCAAAATTTGGAAATGATTGTATATATATTTTCTTAATGCCGCCAAATCTCACTCAGTAAGCTTAAGTAAGGATGCATGCGTACTAACTAAGACCTGCGGGGCTATTGTGTATCTTTTTGACAGTTAAATGATACGAACTCCGAGCCTGAATTTTCGTATATTCAC
>DVZL01008397.1:0-10269 GCA_018236625.1 Lasaia peninsularis | reverse complement strand
AATTGAACCCGGGACCCCACGTGGCTAACGGTCTTAACAGGCGACACCTGTACCGTTACACCACAGAGGCGATTAGGATTAAATTATGATATTATAGAATGAAACATGAAATTAAGCCTCCACGATGTTTGTGATCTATTGCCTCCTTAAAGACTGAACCAATTTTTATACTTTTTTTAATATATATTTTATCTAATACTTCAAAAGAAAAAAAATCACACTTCAGAACATTTCCTAATAAACTTACCGGATGATCTCGGATCATACAAACGGATGTGTCTGTCAGCCGATGCTGTAATGATGGTGTTGTTAAGAGGAGACCAGTCCGCATCGAAGAATGCCTTATTACCTGACAAAAAAAAGTAAAATTTCAATTAACTAATTTCACTTAACGCTGCAACTTCCCAACATTTTGGATGATATTTTTTTTTATTGATAATAGGCAGGAATTTGACCACCATCTCACCTGATGTTAAGAAGATGCGGCCTAATATGGAATATGACTACCTAGATTTATGAATATTAAGCTATTTTTAACCATATTAGTACAATCAATAATGTGAATGTTAAAAACACAAACTAAACTCTGCTCCAAAAGTATCAATTTTTAAAATGATGTGAGCCTTTTAATTAGATAACTATATGTATGGAGGAATTTAAAGAATAAACAAAATATTATCTCAAATAATAGATTTCCTGACAGCAAGAGACAACCGAGGCATATAGACACCATAGATGATTTATGCGTATCACTGTCCGTGGTCAAGCTTTTAGACCTTAAGTACATGCCTGCTAGCTACCCTACCCGGAAAACGACAACATAGACACCAATATATAATATAGGCAGATATAGGTATAGATACTATAGACATAATATCCAACCTTTTAGCTATTTTATTTATTAATCAAATTACTAGTTTTAAGATTAGAACCAACACCACGTTATCTATGCCTATCACTATAACGCCAATGCTCGCCGTTGTCGTGTTCTAGTGAATCTCTTTTATGAGACTTTACTACCCAGTCTCCATTTACAATTAGATTTATTAGAAAATCTATGTTTGCTATCCTACACAGTGATAAAAGAGTGTTAATATAAAAAAAAACAGAAATTATCTCACCAGCTATCTCCTGCTTGATGCCGCCGAGCTCACAGTCCCAAAGCTTCAGCAAGTGGTCCCACCCACTCGAGAGCACCGTATTGAAGTCCATCCACTGTACAGCAGACACTGCTTCTTTGTGACCTTTTAGTGTGGTTAATGGTTTCTGGAATATTTTGTTCATATCCTTTATCTATTTATCATATAATAAAAACTGTCAAAATATAATCAGATGGTTTCTCTGTTATAAGACGCACACTAAAGGTTATGAAGTTACGGATCCTTTGCAAACTAATATTTAATCATGTTAAACATATTTCATCGCTGTGCCCGTGACTTCATCAGGGTTTTTATTTCATTATTTTATTTTATACATTGGCAAAATAAAAGTAGCATATGCCGTTCCTTATTACATCAGCTGTCTGCCAGTGAAAGTCCCGTTAAAATCGGTCCAACTCTTTTAGAGATTAGACAAAGAGACAGTCAAAAATTCAAATTATTATTTTGGCATTTGTGACTCGTAAACATACATATGCATTTAGTAAAAAGTGATTATCTTATTATTACATACAGACACTCCAATTTTATTTATTTGTATAGAATAAGGTTGTTAAGGTTGTCAGCTCACCATATCAAATATTATATTCTCTGGCTTTATTAAAGTGATGTCCTCCTTGATGCTTCTAATCAGTGTAGGACATTGCAGAACTCTATCAACTATTTACAGCGACAATGTTGAATATAGTCAAGCCATTACAAGTGTAAAGTGAGTTGTAAATCACTTTAATCAGATATCTCGTTCACATCTATAGGCATATCACATGTAAACCATGGGATCAATCTATCATGATAAATATACACTGAATAGGAGATTTAAATATTAGATGAGATTGCAGGAAAATGCTAGATACAGCTTAAACAATAAACAATTTCACTCACTCTTGTGTTTCCTTGTTCTGGTTTGCTTTTCTTCTTAACTGGAGCATTATCCTCATCAGACAAACCTGCAATAGAAACAATTTGACATAAATTTATTTAAGTTTATTGACTATTATCATAACTGCAATATTATATTAAGAAGAGAATCATAATGTATATGCTAGATTTTTTATGACAAGTGCAAACAAGTAGATGGCGCTCAGAGAAAGATTAAAATATAAAAAAAACTATCACCCTCAATTGCTATTTTATGATTATGATCATTTGTGCAAATCTCCCTCCTCTGAAATTAATAGAAAAATGTATAAACTACAGAACAGTTAGTAAATAAAAACATCTAGTAAAAAAAAATTCTGAAAAAATACCTAACTTTAATTGAAAATAAAAATTTACTGCTAGGAACAAATATTTCACCTGCACTCCAAAGTAAGACCTCGTTATCCCACCCTCCAGTGGCAAATCTGTTTCCATCAGCTGATACAGCAACGCACTCAATACCCTTGTCGTGACCTCGACATGTCACCACACAATCCACTGAATTTTGTGCAACATTCCACTTCCATAGCATTGCCGACTGATCATGTGAACCACTGCAAAATACCTAAATATGCTATAAAATTGTAAAAATTAAAGATATTTCCGACAAACCATTTATAAATAAAAACATTTTTTTTTGTTTCCTTGTTTGTCTGTTTGTGCATAAAGTATCCACTTCAAGTCAAAGTTATGTATCATCAATATTCTACTAGGAATAGTAGAGATATCTCCAATCATAGAAAAATTGATCAGCTTATTAAAGTTTAAAGTTTAAGGTTGTGAAGATAAGTTCAATAAGATCCTTATCTTACTAGTGCATTGCCAACTTTAGGTGGGCAACTTAAACTGTTAAGTTTATCAGTTATATTCTGGCTACCTAATCTAGGTGATTTGATAAGGTCACCAGTTCTTACACAGAGCCATATGACCTCTGCAATCCCGAAGGCAAACCACACTCATTCCTAGATATGAATGCTCACAATGTTTTCCTTCATTGGAAAAGCTCTCAGAAATGTACTTAGATTACAAAATGCCAGTGGTACATAGCAAAGTTTAAACCTGGACTATTGAAAATGAAGTTCAAAGTGCTTACTTCATCCATTAATCAGGGGATTTTTTTTGGCTTTTTGATTTTGTTTAATGCCTACTTACAAAATTTGTTATTTTCCATCTTATTTTTTTCTGGATCCCTCACTCCCCCTGTCCCCCTGTCTCCAGCACTCACAAGTGGGAGTTATCGCCCACTATAGGGAAAACTAAGACAACCCATTAAATCAATTTTACACTATAATTATGATACAAACTCAAACAAAAGTAAAATTTATTACTTTACCTGACAAACACAGCTTGATCTCCAGTAAAAGATACCCATGATACAGCTTTCACTGGAGATGTATGTCCTGGTATTGTGAGCATATGTTGACCTTTGGTGTTCCAAATGTGTATACTATTGTCGTAACTTCCCGATAAAATCCTGTGAAGCAGATAAATAATACAATAGTTAGTAAAAATATATAAAATGTTTTGTCGTTATTTAAATTTAAAATATAGTATACAATGACAAGCATTATTAGGTGTTGTCAATCTCCTAAATGGTAAAGCTAATAATTCAATACAATCAAATCATGAAATCCTTTTATTTTAAAGGTATTAAGTATATAAAGTATATAATTAAAATAATTATCAATACACATTCATAAAAATATAAGAGCAAAATGTTATTATTTTTTTCTGGACAACAATGAGTCAAGAACACCTTACAATTTAAAGTATGTATATCTAACTAAAAGGTCTTACCAATTGCCATGTGCGTGCACTGCTGACACCCAGTCATCATGCATTAAGCAATCCTGAGGCTTAGGAGCTGGAAATCTTTCCAAATATTCAATTTCAATTGTGTCTTCAGTAGACAGACCTTTATCTTGCAAATGTTCAGCAAGAGAAGAACATAGCAGCTCACTACATATTAAAAAATCAAATTCTATTGTTTTGTCCACAGGTTTTGTTTCCTTCAGAATAGCATTAACAAATGTATTCAATTCAGATGCTTGAGCATTACTCTGAATAGCATAAGGGGTATCGGCAACTGCATATCTGCAAAAACAAGATGATGGTTCTATGGTTTATGGTCATGTAAACAAACTTATTATATCCATCCTAAAAATTATAGGCTTCGCTTGAAAATATAGATTCCCGCCCAATTTAAGTTCCATCCGCCTGGAATATAATTTTTTATATTTTTCAATTTGCTCTAACTCAAAAAGTAAAGTTTTTGAGTTGAAAACTGAGTGGAACTGCAAAGTTGTTACGACATCAAGTATTTGTAAAATATATTTACAAAATAACTATGAAAATTGAGGCCTTCATTGAGTTGAGCTAAAAAATATTGTCTAAATTTTTTAAACCTAAAACTGAAAATAACAAACACTGATAAATCCGAAATTATGCATTGGAGGTCTAAACTTATTATGACTTAATATATATGTAATAAAAACAAAATAATACAAAATTTTAAAGGTTCAAAAATTTTCATTTTCAGTCTGCTTTAATGCCGCTAAGGTTACACCGCAATCCTAAATTTCACGCCAGAGAGATGAATAAATCTTATACTCGGATGAATTTGTTTATAAAGCTGGTGCCAAAGCTAAGCTGGTACAAGTGAGATGCAACATATTCTCGAACTAGAGTGATTTTGAAATCAAATAAGCTGTTGCCATCTACAAGAACCGGTAATTGCAATGATTTAGAATGTTACAGTTGTAAATGTGGTTCAGCTAGTTATAAAAGAAATGGTTTTTCCCTCACTAATATAGAAAATATGCATGTAAAATATGATACATAAAAACACGTGTGTTTGTATACAATTAACTTACTGTTCTTGTTTGGTTACAAATCTAATTTGGAGCTGCGCTTCAGAGAATTCGGCCATTTCTGTTACTTACGAAATTTCACGGTGTAAAACTAAGTTAATAACTAAATACTTATTGTACTCGAGTAGTTTTAAAATAAAATCATTTCATAAAACCGAATGCATTAAAACTTTGATCGTTCACAAATATTGACAGTTGACATTTGACAATTAATACCGTGTTGCCGTTTTACTATTTATTATACTTATATATAGGTACTAGTGAAATTTTAGTTAAGTAAAATCAAAATAGATACTCAAGTATGTAAACAAAATGTAAAGATAGTCAATAAACTGTAGAAACAATTAACAAACGCTGGCAGGATAGGTAAAAAAATAATTTTATTTAATTCAGTACCTATTTCAAAGTACCTATGACAAAAATATTTCTACTAAAATGATCTAAGTCTTTCAAACAGCCATTGTCTCCCCTATGATATGTGTAACATGTCTATGAAATTAAGTGACTTTTTCTTCACTCTACATACCATACATAAGAAGGCGAAGGATTTTCGTTTTAGGTTATGTTGTTACTTGTCATGTGTTGTGAATAAAAATAAAATTCAAACTTACTGCTCGTGGTTACTGTTTATAACTTCATAAAACTATAAATAGTGATTTAATGAAAGCGAAGAATGTGATTTTGTATTATATTTGGTAGAACCTTAAAATATTACAATGGTAGTAAAAACTTACAGTGACAACAGTTCTTCCAATAAATATATTTTAAATAGAAAAGCTGGAAGAAGTATCATAGAATGCAGGCCTATATTTTCCCCTAATAAAGAGTATGTTCTGAAAATATAATTAAATGTAATGTTGTGTGTTAACAGTATACATATTATTTTCAATTGTGTTAAACTTTCAGGTCTGTGATTATTATAGTAGAAAATATTGTACGTGTTTATAATATTAAAACTGGTGATTGCGCTCGAATTCTTGAACCAGAATGTTCAGTAAACGAACTAATAGCGGTAGAGTTTCCCCTGAATGAAGAGTACAATTTGTGTGGTTGTTCTGATGATGGTCATATTATAACATGGACATGGGAGAATGGAGCAGTCTTGAGAGAAACCGTAAGTTTAGATAAAATTTACAAAACATTAACCAGAATTTGACACTGAAAATGGGGCAGGGTGGGGGACCTCCTCAATCCTCCTCACAAACTGCCGTGGTGCCATAGTAAATGATTTTTGAGAAATTAAAATAAACAAAAACTATATGTGTATTGTGTGGAACATACCCCACTAAGTAAAAATAAATCATGTCAACGTTCCATAGTAGTTGCGTGCATAGTTTTAAAGATTTAAGCATACATAGAGAGAAAAGGACAGAGAAAACGACTTTGTTGTATACTATGTAGTGATGTATGTAGATGAACTCATACTAGGAGCATTATCTATATTTTTATAGTAGGTACTTAGCTTATAAGACCATTAATTGCTAATTTAGAATACTTTAATTATTAATTGACATACTTTAATAGTTGAAGGAATTAACAACTATTTTTCATTTCAGAAACTTCAAATTCCAGAAAACACAAAGGTGATAACATTTAATTTAGTAGATACTAATGAATGTCTTATAACATCTGTGGACTCAACTAAGAAAATTATCAATTTAAGTACCCACTCAATAAAAACTGGTAAAGTGATTCGTGAATACCCAGAGACTACTCCTAAATATTTCGATATTATCAGGGTCTCATTAGGTTGGTGCAATGGTGATAGATTTGCAGCGATCACTAATGGATCTAAATATCTGTACATTCAAAATCTTTTCCAGCCTCATATTCACAGTCAGTAAGTAGCTGCATTCTATTTTTTTATTTAACTTCATTTGCTTACTTGTTATTGCAGTGAAATACTTAAATTTGTGACACATATTTAAAACTCTCAATGTATTTTTTATTCAATTAAAAAAAGAAAACTAATTAACAGGTCAACTTGTCACACACTGCCAGTGGGGAGGTTAAATGTTCACATTTCACCTTAAAGTCCGGCCACAGGATACCTACGCACCTATGGTGTCTATAGATCAAGATTATTTAAAAAAAATTGTTTTTTTTATGAGATAAGATCACTTAACACTAAATAGTTGTGAAGAAACTGTAAAGTAAACAATCGACATTAATACTAAGATGATAATTTTGTACTTGCCTAGCTTCCTCCCCATTCATTACTCTCTTCATACAAATGTGCCAGTTTCAAAAATTGTAAAGTACAGAAACCACCTTCAATTGAATGTAAATTTGAAATATTTCAATTACTTACTGTCTTGCAGAATTGTCAGTTATAATAAATTCCGTATATTAAATGTAGCTGCTCATCCCAAAGAAAGTGCAGTGGCTATAACGGACACATTGGGACGATTAACATTAATCAAAGGTAATCTGTATGAAAAAAAAACCGCTGTTGAAGTTTTGCATTGGCACTTCCTACCACTTTTCGCTGTGGAATTTTCTATACAAGGTATGTTGATTTTATCAATAAATAATAACATTAATATTACATTTAAGTTGTACTGTATAATGTCAAGCATAAACTATTTTGCATGATATTTTTTGTTAATATTTTTCTCTATTGTGTGTTTATGTCATTAATAAATTATTTTTAATTTGAATTGAATATTATTATTTTTTACAAATAAATCATCACTACCATATCCCAGAAGTGATAGGCAAAGGTGTATACTTATGCACCCACTAGTAATCAACGAAATGTGACAAGTGTCAAGTCCATCTCCATATCGGACAGACATGCTGTCCTCGACAACATTGTGTTCACGTTAACTGAAGAAACTCGTGAGAATAAGTAGTCCTACCCGGAATCAAACCTGTGACCCTAAAATCACACACGCTTGACCATAAATATTTTTTAATTATTTTATGTATGAACTAATAAAATTAAGTGTAAGAGAAGTGAACCTCTTAACTGTATCTTAAATAAAAAAATTAATTGGATGCCTTTTAGGAAATTATATATTATCTGGTGGTATGGAGAAGGTGCTAATAAAATGGACTTTGGGTCACATAGCGCACAAAGCAAATGAAAAACAATTCATCCCGCGTCTTCCTGGCTTCATTAAATACATATCTGCAAACAATTCACACGTTGCTATAACTCTCTCAAACAACTGTAAGTAATAACTCATTCAATTATTACTATTTAACTATTAGTGGTAATTTTAGTGCAATCTAATATTGGTGAACGAAAAAATTCATGGAAGTGAAAATGACAAATTAGTCAATCGCTAAAAAATAGTCTAACAAAACAACTGGCCAAGTGTAATTCTATTCTGTAACTACCATTATTTGTAAAAATGACAAAATAATCACGTTTGTTGTATGGGAGCCACTTTTATATATTTATTTATTCTGTTGGGGCAACATAAATATATCATCTATGAAAATTTCAACATAACATCATCTGTGAAAATTTCGACTTGCTATCACGGTTCATGAGATACAGCCTGATGACTAACAGACTTACAGAGTTTGAAATCTTAGTAATAAACCCCCATTTTTACCCTTTTTGCCAAAGCCTGATACTGACATGATTCTATGATAAAATTGTAGTTTGTAAAGTTGAAAAAAAAGTTTCTAATTTCAAATTTAGAATGCTTTTGGATTTTTTTGTTCCCATATACATATATAGACTATTTTCATAATTTGAAAATATTTTTGTAAATATTCTATTTAAATATTTTAAAAATATTTTTGTACCTACATGAAAGTTGAATAATCAAACGTAATATATATATAATATATAAACTTCCAACTGGATTTTAAAAAATATCTTGGATTTTCAGCTGTAGTTATAGCAAACTCACAAATGAGGGTTGTCTCAACAATATTAGAATGTGGTGGGTTATCAGCCGGAGTTCATGGAGGTTCTAACCTCGTCCACATACCAAGTCTATCAGCACTACTGTTGCCAGGTCGGCCAGGATATTTGCAACTGTATTCCACAGCCTCTGATAAAGTTTTGTATGATGTAAGTGTAAAGTTTTATTATTACCTTTCAAATAAATCAATTTTTTTATCTATACAAATGTAGAACAAATATGTCGTTAATTTGTCAAAGATTTAAACAAAGGAAAATATACAAATAAAACTTTGTAAAATAATAAACTAAAAACACACAATTAAATTTGTTAATAATGTTAAATTTTAACATGAAAATTATCAATTTCTTCCTTTACACTTTTGCAACTAAAATGTAATAATCTACAAAGTTACTTTCGGTGGGTTGGTTCTAGTTTGCAAAACTATTTACAATCTTCAAACAAAAGTCTGTCCATGCCGTATATAAAACCTAAATTTAGGCAATAAGCCAATTTACTATATAAAATGTTATTTTTTTTTAGATTGACATAACCGAAAGGAACAGTATTCCCTCTGAAAGATTTAATCTTTTACCATTGGAGACAGAAGTAAGTTGCACCGCAGTGAGTGCCAACGGCAATTGGCTGGTCACTTCGGAATACAGAAACGACGGTGTTAATTATCCTGAAGAGAAACTCAAATTTTGGGAAGCACAAACTAACGCCACTTCACCCTTTAAACTTAATACTTGTGTAAATCTTTCACACGGTGGTTGCAACGTTGTGTCTCTAGCTTTCAATAAGGAAGGCGAGTTTTGTGTATCATCAGGGACCGATTTGAAGTTCAGGATATGGAAAAGAGAAGATATATCCACCCAAGATCGTAAAAAAATCCAATGGAACTGTCTCACTGCCTGTTATTACTCATCGGGCATTGCTCATTTTCTATCTACCCCCGTTTTAAATAATTTCAAAATGGACAAAGATTTGATAGTAGATGAAAAAAATGCTCCGTATCTAAAAGAATGCAAAGATAAAAATGATTTGATTTCGAACATTTTCTATATCCACAAGAAGCCAAGCACAGAAAAGGTTTGGAGTACTCAAAATACGATTGAAAGTTTAGAAATGGGTGGCGTAGCGATATCTCAGGATGGGTCTTTGATAGCTGCTTGGTTTGGGAGTAAGTTGACTTTGTGGGATACGCACCTGTGTAACTTAAGAACTACCTTATCCCATCCTGCTTTGAGACCAAAAGGGGTTCATGTTCAGTTTGGTAATAATGATGCAGCGCACTATGTAAGTTTATATTTTTTCACTATTTTTATCATGACCGCCAATTCTATTTTAATTTTAATATGTTATGTGTGTTTATTTCGTAATGTATCTATACTAATATTATAAAGCGGAAGAGTTTGTTTGTTTGTTTGAACGCGCTAATCTCTGGAACTACTGGTTCGA
>DVZL01008396.1:0-10269 GCA_018236625.1 Lasaia peninsularis | reverse complement strand
CTTGTTTATTTTCAAATAAGAATCGATTGAGAAAATGGTCCAATGTTTCTTTTAATAATGTAGAAATCCAATCAGACGGTCTATAGATTCGAAATATGAAAAGTTTAATTGGTCCGCGTCCTCCGTGAAGAATAGACCATCTATCTACCTTTCTATCTATCTAATTGTGTTATTTCCAACAAGAACTTGTGGTAGAGTGCTGTGCAGCAACTCACCCAGGTAGGGATCCATCACCTTACCTATTTCTACCACTCTAATGACATTGTTGTGTTCCTGTCCGGAGTGTAGGGTAGCCCGTAAACATTTATGGTGTCTATAGGCTACGGTCTCTTACCATCAGGAGAGTCATGTGCTTGTTTGCTGTCTTATCCCATAAATATGTCAGACTAGTTGTTTCCAGCGGTTTGGCCCGCATTAATGAGAGGGCTATCTATTACAAAACTATTTTCAAATCACCATCACTATGGGCACTAAGAGGAAAAAGGCGGTAAAAAAATTCACAAAGAGCCTGTGATAAATAACTTTATTTATTTAGATAAGAATTGATATATCATGTATTTTTTAATTCCCGTTCATATTATAAATGCGAAAATAACACTGACTATCTGTTACGTTTTCACATCTAAACCACAGAAGTGATTCTGATGAAATTTGGTACAGAGACGGAGTTGACCTTGAGGAAGAACATAGGCTTTTTAACTGATTATAAAAGTATTAACAACAAGTAACAATTTCTGCCCTTTGAAAGTTGTCTGCGTTATTAAAATAATTCACGTAGGTGAAGCCTTTAGTATAATATAAAACGCATAATATGTAGAAACTACTTACATTTGTTTGTGAAGTAATCGATTTGTATAAAAACGCTGTCAGTGTGACACAGCTACTTCTAATTGTATAACTATTATTGGATACATCTATGTGATTTTGATAGAGTTGATTTAACAAATATTTTCATATGATGAGAAAGAGAAATAGCACACGGCTCTCCTAATGGTAAAAGTGGTAAGCATTGGTTAGAATTTTTATCTGTCTGTTTGTATCCGCTAATCTCTAAAATGGCTGGATCAATTTTGACGGGACTTCCAATGTCAGACAGCTAATGTAGTAAGGAACAGATGAGGCTACTTATGTTTAAAAAAATTAATTTAGAAATGTATAAAATAGAATAATTAAATAAAAACGCGGACGAAATCGCGGGCACAGCTAGTCATTAATAAAGTGCCTTAGTATTATTATTTTCGATTCTATTTCACTTTTCATGAGTGGGTTGGGGTTCATTGTACTGAGATTATATATGAGAATACAAACATGGTGTGATTCACCGATGTTATCGCGGACATCGCGGTTACTCTCGTTACTGCGATCTACGTTACATCAGACATGGCGGTTGGCGGAAGCGTCGTATCTAGCATGGTGTTTTGGCGGGATCTAGAGTAAAAACCGGCCAAGTGCGAATTGGACCCGCGCACGTATGGTTTCGTACTATTATTAAACGCCAAAAAACTCACGTTCGTTGTAAGGACCTTTTATATATTTTATTCTGTTTTTAGCAATAAAAATACATCTTGAGATACAGCGAAGATACAGATCGACAGCAAAGTCTTTTAATGTAGTTCAATTTATATCCTTTGGGTACGGAAGCCTAAAAATGGATGCAGTTTTTTTTTTATTTATTGAATTTCGTGTACTTGTTGAGTAAAATTAGTCAATTTTGGTAGCATTTTATATAATTTTGTTCAGTTATAAGACATAAGTGGAGTATTCATGAAAAAATTAGTGTTTTATTTTCCCGATGCCGCCAAATCTCACCCGATGAGCTTAGGTAAGGGTGTCACCGCTTTGCACTTGACTCTGACATGACTTAATGACGATATGACCATTTCAAACTTAATGCAAATTAATTATATTTGACTAATGGCATATTATACTAAAGACACATCATAATCTTGTTTTCACTGGTTTTCAGCTTGTTGTAATTGTTTGCTGCGTTACAAAATTCTGCTATTTTAAATGCATATATGAAAAAGTTTTCAAATGACAATAAAATCACCTTGGGAACAACTGACACAAGTGAAGTTAACTTTAACGGGAAAAGTGTAAGTCGATGCGGTTGTTGTATTGAAAGTATTGATTTATATTCATAAAAAGTTTACAGGGTCTATATAAAAAACGTAACAAAAGTACGCGACAAAATATTGAAAAACTTAAAGTTATTTATTTTTATCCTTAATCTCGGAGACACGGTACATTACCATACTATTGCAGATAGTGGTGTGGAAAAATGTGAGGGACTTAAAATATATTAACACGGCATCTCTTGTCAATAACGGGCATCTATTATAGTTTTCTCGTAGAATAAGTAATTTAAATGAGGGGTCAATACATTCAATATAATATCTTGAATTACATTTTCAAATGCAAAATTATATATAAAGAGTAATTTGATTGACTGCCCTACATATGCAACTCGTCCGACGTGCGGCTCCGTCCGGCTCGTGTGAACCGCCTTCATAATAACAATCCACCTAATTACCATCCACGACGGCTCTAGCTAATTATAATCGCTAATTACCGAAATTTAATGTGCAATTAGTGCATCGCGGTAATTAGATTGGATGGTTACCAGATGTCCGGGAAGTGTCCTGGAATCCCACCCGTATAAATTACGTATACTGTCCCGGAATTTCTGAATACATTTAAATTTGTAACTTCATTATTCACTTTTTCAATGATTTAATTTTAATGTGTTTAAGTGTGTGTAAGTGCGAATTGGGCTCGCGCACGAAGGATTCCGCACCACTATCTTTAAAACTTCGAAAAAATCACGTTTTTTTTACAGGAGCGTCCTTAATATTCATAGATGTAAAATAAATGCATAATCTGTGATAATGTATAGTCTGTGATAGGTGATGTAATTTCAACTGTCTAGCAATCCCGGTTCACGAGATACAGTCTAGTGACAGACAGACAGAGTCTTAGTAATATGGTCACGGTTTTACCCTTTGGGTGCGAAATCCTAGGAAGGTACAATATAATCGTTTACTGTCATAACATATGTTTTATTATAGTTCTAAATGTTAATTATATCAGACTGTTTCCCGCCTCTATGCCCGCTTATTAAAGTTTTTTTATAGGAGGTAGCTTAGTGTAATGGCACACAACTCACTTGGTGGTAAGTGTTGTGGTCAATGAAGGAGACATACTAACGGTTTGTATAGGCTATCTTGGTGTATCGTATATGATAGAGTAAATAGACTGCTTAGTAACTAACCTATAAGCAGACCTATAACTTATTTTTTTAACCAATTAAAAATATTGAAAAGTGCATTAAGCAGCTACATAGAAGTTCCTCAAAAATTTATGAGTCTCTAAAAAAATAATGACAAATGTTAACATTTTAGTGTGCGTTCAGAAATACATTTTGTGTAAATTAAAGTTTCTATTTTCAAAAATAATTTCTAAGATATAAGTATTTTACTGTGATGAATAATGTTCTCTTTCTGTATATATTATTATTCATCATAGTAAAATACTTTATATATCTATCTATATTAATATTTATTTTGTATCATTGTATTATCTTCATCAAAGCCTAAATTACCGATTAGTTCAGCTCAAAGGTAACACGACATGCATTGACTGTTAGTCGATACGAAGTTCACCGGGACAGCTAGTATATATAATTCCCATTCCCATTGAATGATTCCATGTATTATAAACAGCGTCTTATCTGGAGGAAGCTAGTCAAGTATGTTGGACTCGTGACTCTTAGAGATCGATACTCTCAGCTTACCTCGCAAGAACCTGGCGTGAAGGTACGTAAGTACGCATAACTCGTATAACAACAATCAATTAAAAACATAGAGTGAATTTAGATACTCTTTTTTGTAGTCAGTCATAAATGATATACGTCAACAGCACATACATTTTGTACATAATGAAATGTACATACGGAAACATAGAATCGTAAACGTATACAAACAATGGTCTACTCGTAAATTGTTACTGCCAGTAAACCTGCGGTAATTAGGTAATTACAATATATTATGCGTTTTGATTAACGTCTTATTCAAATTGAAACAATTAAAATATGAATTGTTTTAAACAAATATGTTTAATTATAAACGATGTTGAAGATTACGATTAATTGTACTCGCTTCCTTGATACGTTTTTATGGAATAAGACAGCGAACATGGCTCTCCTAATGGTAAGAGACAGCCGTGTCCTATATATGGCATAAGTGGTATAGGCTAATGTGTACGTCCATCCTCTGGACGGGAACACGCCCATGTCTTTGTAATGGTAGTAATAGGCTGTTGGATCCATCCAAAGGCATTATATCCAGGCAAAGGCTGTGTGCCTTCACAGCAGATGGTAGAGATCAGTTGCCTTGTTAGTAGTGGCCTAATTAACCTATGCTTGCCTCTTACAACCTACTTGGTAGGGAGGCAGCAAATTAAGTGCTTGTGTTATGGGTGTTAGACAACCATACTAACACACAGAAATACTTAATAGACAAGAGAATAAATTAAATAAATACCCAGACCTAAATAAAAATAGAAATACATTTAAAAGAGTGTCCCCATTGGGAATCAAATCCAAGCCTCGCGGTTAGTCGATGGGATTAGGCGTGTATGCTACCCAATTGACCAATGACGTTAGAAATCACTGGAATAAAAGCCTGTCACGATTTCATAATCATAGTTTATACGCGAGCCAAACCCGATTCAAAATATTTGATGATACAAAGTCTGCGAAATAAAAATGTACCTTCACGCCTATTAACCTGGAAGAGGTAGGCAGAGTATATCCACGACTCGTAAGTCCAGTAGATATACTACAACACCCACGACTAGCCAAGGTACTAGGTCCCATGATGTGATAGGTGGTGCGTCTATCGCCACTTCGGGCACATTTTTTTATAGTATAAGACAGCGAACAGGCACATCGGTCTCCGGATAGTAAGATACAACCGTGGCCTATAGACACCATAGATGTTGTAGGTGCGCCGCTGCCCTGTGGTCGGGCTGTTATACCTTATGTGCAAGTCTACCGGCTACCCTACCCTCCGGACCGGAACATTCCAATCCCGGGCAATGTAATGCTTACTCATAATAACCTGAAAAATATTTAAGAAATGTTGCCCGACCTGGGAATTGAACTCGTCCCCAGTTCCACTCCTCGGAAGGGCAACCTACGCGGCTAACGGTTTTAACAGGCGACAGCCGTACTGTTACACTATTTTTATAGAATTCGTCTGTCTTCATCAAGTTTAGCCGTCAACCCCTCGGTTTCAGTCGACGTTTGCGATATCTCTGCAGCATTATTAATTGATCTGCGACAGGCGGCCCTTGGATGGACACAGCTGGTACCATTTTACTATTGCCAGCAAAATAATTTAAAGATTCTTTTGTAGGTACCGTACCAACATTTACATGATACGTTTGTTGAACTCCGAAACGGTTCGACAGATTTTTCTGGTTTTTTATGTTTACTTAGTAAGTATGAGAGTAGGTCGTAAAGTATAATTCATACTAAAAAAAGTACGTATACTTATGCACCTTCAATCAGCCGACGATGTCAAGTCATAGTGATGTAGTGACAGGTGGCAAGTTCGTCGCTATATCGGGTACATTCCCAGGCAATTTTATGTGTTGCAGATAAACAGAAAAAAGTCATAGAAGAAGTCCCGGGGATTAAACCCGAGATTTATTTTTAAGAAAATATATTTGAAATACATATTTAAATTAAATTAATTTATGACATTTCTGAATACTAATCAATACATGTCATTTTTTATGTTTTTTTTATGATATTGGAAGGCAAACAAACAGACGGATTTCCTGATGGTAAAAAATATACGTCGCCTATGGACACCAAAGGTGGAAATGGTGCGTTGCCTACCTGAGGCTGAGATGGTAAGCCTCTTGCGTGATAAAGTTTACCGGTTACCCTACCCTCCAAATCAGAAATGACAATGGCTAGCACTGACGCTATTGTGGCAGGAATAGGTAAGGCGGTGTTACCAATCCGGGCGAGTCGTTGCAAGACTCTACCACCTAGTAAAATAAAATGTCTAATATTTGTTTGTTAACACATCACCTAGAAAAGTATTTAATTTATTTTTTGGTATTTGAAAGCTTAAATGTATTTAAAATATAGCCCTGGTTTTATGATTTTTTAATATATTTTTTATTTTGATTTCAGCAATGTGTTCCAGACTTGAAAAGGAACGTTGCCCCCTTATCTCAGGAGCTGATCAAGCCGATGTTCTTCTTCCGTTGTTACAAGGTATTCTTTTTTCCAACCTATTACAAAGTTACCTAACCTAGTCCGACTTGCAACTACCCGGTTATTAACTAATTCATTTAGACATTTACATGTAAAAAAATGTAGTACATTGAAGATATTTAAAAATTCATTCGTTTTAAGCGTTTCGTTGTAAACATTAAAGAAATTAAAAAAAATAGGCCTAGGCGATCAAAAATAGACAGAAGAACACATTTTTATTTTTTTGGATTTATTGTCTGTGTGTCTGCATTCCGGCCGCGATTCACACAAAAACTACTGATCCAATCGGGAGAAATTTGGCAACCGGGTAGTCTACGTTCCGAGATAGGTTATAGGTTACTATACTATACACACCTAATGTCACCATCAACCGCGAGGCTCGAGTTTGATTCCCGACGGAGGCACTTAGGTAATTTATATAAATATCTGTGTTTCCGTTTCTTGATGTATATTAAATTTATACTAATCTATTTATTATTAATACGACGACGAGGCTAAGATGAACAATAAGAAAAATTGTCCAGAGACAATTATTTTAGTTATACCAGAGACCAGTTAGAAATACTTACTACAGACATATTACATTTTTTTCATAGACAATTTTTTTTTCAAACATTTTTTAAACAAATATTCGATTCTGTATTTCAATAAAAAAATATCATAACGACCATATCCCCGATGAGGCAGGGAGAGGTACACATGCACCCACGATTTACCGACGATATTAGATGACGATGATGATGATGATGATAATGATGATGTGACAGATAAATATTTATTCTGTATTTTTTGAAATATTCATTTTTTATTACAGCACAAAAAGTTGGAAGCGTGCATCATGAAAGACATACGAGAGCGCTTCACAAGTGAAGATGAACTGGATACAGATGCCGATGGAGACTTCAGGTGAGAAAACTCTTTTGAATAAGTTCCTACAATCAGACCAGCAGGGCCAAGGTGCGCAAACGCACTACGTATAAAAAATCCGTCAAGTGCGAGTCGGAATCGCGCTCAAAGGGTGCCTATAAAACTATTTTATTCTATTTTTAATCATTGTTGTAATAGCGGCAGCAGAAATACATCCTCTGTGAAAATTTCAGACATACAGACAGACAGACGAACAGTGGAGTCTTAGTAATAGGGTCCCGTGTCTTTGAGTACGAAACTCTAAAAACTATGGTGCATTACTGTCCATAGAGAGGACAAAGTAAGTTACCGTTCCGTAGCCAAATTTTAAAAATAAACACGCCTTTACAAATACATATACCTATCCTCTATCATACATGATATTGTTTTAATAAAGTTTGTGTATCATACATACATACACATTTTCAAAACAATATATACATTATATATACAAGTACCTGTAAAAATGTAAATGTTATTCTTTATATTACAAAAATTGCTGAACTAATTTCGATGAAACGAGTACGCGTAACAAACGCACAAAAAAAACAAAGACGAACTGGACACCCCTTTTTTGAAGTTTTTTTTTTGAGATAAAACAGCAAACAATCACACGGTTCTCCTGATGCTAATAGACACCATAGATGTTGTAGGTGCGTCACTGTCTGTGTTCGGCTGTTAGACCGTATGTGCAATTCTACCGGCTACCAGCTCCGGACCGGAACACGACATTGTCATTCTGGCGGCAGGAATAGGTAGGTTACTTTATTTTACTTTCCAGGTCTCTGTCAAGAACGGCTCGGGCTGCTCGGGATGACCCAATTAGTGACCCCAGGTTTGACGCGCTCGATGAGATGGCAGTTTACCTTTATGATTATCTCAATGGTGGAGGCGGGCTCGACTTCGATCTGTACTTATAAGTGTTTTGAGTGTTTTAAAGTGTTTACAACGGGGCACAAATCTAAGCACATTAGACTCGTATCTGTAGGTGTTTTTATATAAAAACACTTGTACTATTTCACGTCACTGGTTCATATCTTATAAATAACCTCCTGGTATAAATCAATATTTTTTTATTACATAGGCGGCCATTTCAACTTTTTAGAATGTCATCATCGTTGTCGTAGTTTTACTAAAACGTAGATCATAATTATTATGTAAAGAAAAACTGATAGGCTAAACTAGGTGTATGTGGAACAGTACAAGTGCTTTCATTGAAATAAAGCCTATATCATTTCAAGTTATATTAAAATAGACGATATCAAATACAAAAGTTATTTTGCTTTTAATAACGTGATAAATAGTAGCCTATGCAGTGGCATAGACCGCTTTAGACTACTATCTATGCGAGCGGTTAGCGTACACGCCAAACCGCTTCGACTAACCGCGAGGCTCGGGTTCGATTCCCGAAGGGTCAGACATTTGTATGATGAACATAGATGTTTGTATTTCCGGGTCTGGGTTTTTATTAAAATTCTTGTATCTATTTAAGTATTTCTGTGTATCAATATAGTTGTCTAACACCCATAACACAAGCATTTAATTTGCTTACTTTGGGGTTAGATCAATTTGTGTAATTTGTCCGGGGATATTTATTATTTATATGAAAAAAAAACCGGCCAAGTGCGAGAGTGCCTTAGTAATACGATTTCGGTAATTATTACATAACAGCCTCTTCAACGTCAAAATAATTAAGTGTATTTTGTTACAAATTGTGTCTTTTGTGTAAACAATTAATTGATAACAAAGTGTAATTTGTACAGTGACACTTTTAATATGTGGTCTATAGGCGTAATCAAAGTAAAATAATCACGTTCTTTGTATGGGAGCACCATCTACGTACTTATTTTATTCTGAGTTTAGAATTCGATATTATAATTGTGAAAAATTCAACTCTCTGGCTATTACGGTTTATGAGAAACAACCTGGTGACAGACAGACAGACACTCAAACGGACGCCGAAGTCTTAGTAATAGGTTTCCGTTTTTACGTAAGGTAAAAAAACATAGGTACATGGCGGGATCCGAACTCGGACTATCAGAAAGGAAATCCGAAGTTCTGACCACTAGATGATTTTTATTCTTTTTTTGGCACTGGCACAAACTAAATCTTATTCTGCCACTCAATAAAAATATTTTTTTTTATTTTTTTTTTAAAGAATAATGGTTACGCCTTGAGACCTAATAGTTTTTGTCGACAAAGCGCTAAGCTTTCTTGATAACAACTTTTAAAATAAAATAGATTTAGTGTATTCTGAGATTAAAGTGCATTTATTAGTTTATTTTAGTTCTGATTTAATAATTACTTGGTAATTTAGTTATATAACTAATTTAAGATTGAATTAAAGTATTAAATATTAGAACAAATTTTATTTTATTTCTTATATATATTAAAACCTATATGAATCTCATAAATATAATAAACCTATTTCATTTGTGAGTGGGTGTTTGTGTTTGTTACTCTTTCCCGCAAAAACTACTGAACGGAATTTCATTAAATTTCACATTAATGCTTTCCGCATGCGGCTTCGCCCACGTGAATTATTTTAAAAACAGATAACTTTCAATTGGCAGAATTTTTTCCATCTTACAATACTTATTGCATAAAAACGTAACCTCTTTTTAATATAGTCGGTTAAAAAATAGTCTTTGTTCTTTCTAAAGGTCTCTTTCTCAAACTCTATCTTTGAACCAAATTTCATCAAAATCGGTGCACTGGTTTAGGCGTAAAAGCGTGACAGACAGGGTTATTTATAATGTAAGTAGGGTTAGGATTTTCCAAGCCGCTAATAAAATTAGATGTTTACGAATTATCAAATACATTGCATGTTCAGTGAGTACAAAACGCAAAGGTCACTTAAAGTTCAAACGTCCGTCAATCCATGAATACGTCACTCATAACAATTTCACTGTCAGAAGATTCAAAGAAAATATTAAAGAATGGAAAACTACATTTAACATGGGATAAATAAATACACATTACTCTCCCCGTGTTGGTCCGGGTTCCGTTGTAGAATAGGCCAACAGCCTTCCACCCAGGCAGCTCGTAAGAGGCCAGCACAGGGTCTATTG
>DVZL01008395.1:0-10270 GCA_018236625.1 Lasaia peninsularis | reverse complement strand
CTTTTGCATTACATTCAAAACCAAAAGTAAGCATGTGTCTCCTAATTTCGAACTCAAATTATATTTTAGTCATCCCCATATTGGTCTAGATCCACATTGTAGAATAGACCATCTACCTCCCTACCAGGTAGTTCGTAAGATGTGAGTATAGTTTGAATGCTATAACACCAATAAGACTACTGGTAGTAGTATGCTCTATGGCAAGTTGCCCAGGTAGAGATCCACCGCCTTTTCTCTTCCTGACTTCATAATGACATTGTCATGTTTTGGTCCGGAGGCCACAATACTGTCTACACTTGCAGAACAGTCCGACCACAGGATAACGACGTACCTACAGTACAATGGTTATGGGGTCTATAGGCCATGCTTGTCTCTTAACATCAGGAGAGCCATGTGCTTGTTTGTGTCTTTTAATCATAAAAAAAAGTCATAATAGTTAATGAGATTATCTCTTCCGTAAATACAATATAATCTGTAGTGATACAGATAAAATTTGGTATAAAGAATAAGATCTATATTACTATTTTCTAAACAGTATATTAAGCTCAACCGGATTTGTAACACCGCTATAATGACTTGTTGAGGTTTGAATAGTTGCAGAATTAAATCGAAAATATTAGCACAGGTTGCCTTAAATATAAACTAAACATACTGGAATAGCGACAGGAAAAAACTTATTGATGAATAAACTACAATCAAATCAAGTGCTGTCTGACAAAATAATTTTGTTATTTAAAAGTTCTACAATTACAGGTACGGAAAGCTGCACAACATGCAATTACGTCCATTCTACGAGGAAGTTGTTTCATGATACCTACTGACAACCAAACATCCAAGGTCTGTAATGTTAATTTTTGTTGTACTAGCTGTCTCAGCGAATCTCGTACCGCCCGCGCTCATGGGCTTTGAAAACCAAAATTACATTCAAAAACACAATCAAATTGATTTTTGAACGACTTGTTATTTTTACTATATTTCTAGCACTTTTTTCAGATTTACTCACTTTTTAAACTTTCCCTGGACTTCCATATTATATAATATACTTACTGACACCCGATACGCACATAAAATTTCGCGTGGATCGGTCGAGCCGTTTCGGAGAAGTTTGGTAACAAATTTTACAAACAAATAAATTTTTCCAAAGTGATGTAGTACATAATTTTGATAAAATTTCTACAGCCATGATGCCGTTGTTGTATTTTGATGCGGGTAGTGTTTTAATCTCAAGATTGCGTTGCGCCTACAACATCTTTAGTGTTTATACTCGTAAACTCGAAAAACCATATCACATAAAACCAAATAGTTCGCGTATTATCCGAGGGTGGTGTCAAGAGTCTCCGAAACCGGCGTGTTTGTATGAAGAGATTAATGATCGTGAAGGAAGCTAGGCACTCGATACTCTGCATACCCCTCAAGATATCTGGCGTGAAGATATTTATGTAAGTACCTATGTATATAAATAATATAAACTAAGTGCATTATCCAGCAACATCTTAAGATCATTTTTTTCTACTGGTATAACGTCTGTTTTCACTTTTATCGCATTCTAATTGAGGGAAACAATGTCTTTGCTCTCCATTGTCGTATTCTGGTTTGAAACTAATTTACGCAAGATCTTAGCCTCATGTTGTCAACATACTATTATACATGGCGGTATATATTACTAATAATATATCCACATGCTTGCTTCTCTGCCATGATACATATTAACATTTGTTCACAGGTACCTAAAGTGCATCCAGCGTCAAACCGCGTAGGGGAATTCTGCTTAGCTCAAATAAAGCCAGAAGCCCTTCTCTCAGGACACAAAGGTGTTCTCCACACTTTGACCATGCTGCGCGACATCTTACCAGTCTTCAGCAAGGAATATATTAAGGTATTATAAATAGGTTGATTGCCTCAATATTTTTTAATATTATGATCACGTTTTTTAGTAAAAACGGAACCCTAAGACTCCGCTGTCCGTCTGTCTGTCATTAGGCTGTATCTCGTGAACCATAATAGCTTGACAGTGGCAATTTCCACAGATTATGTATTTCTGTGACCGCTATAACAACGATACTAAAACATTTTTTTTATATTGGAAGGCAAACAAACAGACGGATTTTCAGTAAGAAATACACGTCGCCTATAGACACTAAAGGTGGAAATGGTGCGTTGCCAACCTGCGGCTGGGATGGTAATCCTCTTGCGTGAGGAAGTTTACCGGCTACCCTACACTCCAAACCAGAACGCGACAATGGCGAGCACTGACGATATTGTGGCAGGAATAGGTAGGGTGGTGGTACCAAGTCGTTGCAAGACTCTACCACCTAGTCAATGTCATGGTGTTGGTGACAATAGACCCTGTGCTCGCCTCTTACGAGTTGCCTGGGTGGAAGGCAGTTGGCCTATTCTACAACGAAACCCAGACCAAGAGGCTTACCATCTCAGCCTTAGGTTGGTAACACACCATTTCCAACTTTGGTGTCTATAGGCGACGTGTATTTATTACCATCAGGAAATGCGTCTGCTTGTTTGCCTTCTAATATCATTAAAAAAAATTATACGTATTTTTAACCTCATGCTTATAATACTATTAGCACTGAATAATAAAAATACTATTACAATACGTGTGTTTACCTAGGCGGTGAATAGCACCAAAAATCGAATTTGAAAATTTTATCGGTTCATGTGTCATTGGTAAATAACTATGAAGAAGATTAGATCTGCAGAGGACGAGAGTAAACTGTGACGATATTTTGATATAAATAATTAAAAAAAACATGTAGGTACCACATTGATTTAGAAGAAATAAAACATTTCATCTAATAAAAGTTATAAGCTCGTAAAGGAGTAGAACCATTCAATTAAAACATAGCAAGGTCATATAAAAATAATATTGCGAAAATTTATTGGTCTGCCTATAAACTTAAAATAAAATTTTTACGACACGCGTTATTTCTTAAGAAAACATCAAATATGTAGGGGTGCTATGAAGAAAATTACGGTATTATTATGCCTAATTTATTTAGGTTGCATAAAATCTTCAATAAATTCAGATTTAAAGGATAATGTTATTAAAGATAATTTAAATATATATAAAGAAAATAAATATGAGGGGAAAGTTTTTACTCCAAATATAGATATGAAGAAAATTAAAATGCCGGACACAATGAAGAATCGGCGACATAGAAAGTCAATGTCACGCTATTTAAAGAGCTTACCAAGTCGCAGACAAGTGGACACTGATTCAGTTAGTTCAAGCTCAAGCTTGGAGATGATGAACTGGAAGGAAGCGTGGAATGAACACTGGCTTCAGAAGAAGATAGAAGCTATCAACTCAACGGTGCCTAAGGGAGATACTGTAAATATGGTCGCAGCGAGTGAGTAATATATGTTATATATAATAATTAATATATATAAATGAATATACTGGACAAATGACACATAATGATATTGTAAGTTTACTGGTGGTAGAGAGCTGTGCAGCAACTCGTCCGGGTAGGGATCCACCGCCTTACCTATTCCTAACGCCATAATGACAATATCATGTTCTAGTTCGGAGCGTAGGGTAGCCAGTAGACTTGCACACCAGGCCCTAACACCTTGGCCACAGGATAGCGATGCGCCTACAACAACTATGGTGTCTATTATATGTCGGGATTCAAATCTGTGCCTCGCGGGTGGACGATTGCGCGGTGGTGGTGACGAGGTGGTAAGGCAGGCAAAGTGTACTTCCAATTATAAAATTTTGAGTAATACATGCGATACAAATATATATTAAAAAAATAGAGACGACAGTGTGGAATAAACAGTAGATACCTAAGTACCTACGTAAGGATTATATCTTATGATTGGTCGATTTAACCTTATGCCTAGTAATTATTACTTATAGGACCATACGGATACTAAAATTCAGCCTGAAATCTGAATACAACAGGTATTGAGATTTCGGGCTGAATTTACATGTCGAGATAAGAAACCCTCGTGCTTCAGTAAGTTTGTTACCTACCATTCAATGCCAAAAACTTCCAAATACGATACATCATTATAGTTATGACATCAACAATTACATTACTAATA
Organism: Lasaia peninsularis; assembly: GCA_018236625.1. NCBI lineage: Eukaryota > Metazoa > Arthropoda > Insecta > Lepidoptera > Riodinidae > Lasaia > Lasaia peninsularis. Next base: position 6,205 of record DVZL01008395.1, on the reverse strand, counting down.
TGTGTGGTATAATTGTTGGTAATCTAGTTATATTTCAGGACCATGGGGTGTTGCTTGCGGTGACCCAAATCAACATGACGCTCCATGGGGAACCTGTATGTTACCAGTGGAATGTGAACCAGAATTCCGAATCTATCGCGGGGACTATTTCTGTGGCCGTACTATGTTTATATGCTGTGCAATACAACTAACTAACTACGATTTGTATGGGGGTTTTGATCTATCATTCGCTGATTCAAGTTTGGCAACTGATACCGAGGAAAAGAAGAACAGAGACAGGGGTTCCAAGGAAAGAAAGCATAGAAAAAGAGTCCGTGATAAAAGACGCCGTCGTCGTGAGAGGTTGAAGCGAAAGCGTAGAATAAAAAGAGCTATTCGGAAAATAATTCGAGAAATGACCAAAATATTAAATAGATCCTTTAGAAATGGTACTAAAGCACGTAAAAGAAAGACAAAACAATTAAAGAAATTCATAAAAGATTTAAAGAAGAAATACAAGAAGGATAGAAAGATGGTGAAAGATATTCACGAAATAGAAATGATAAAAGTGGATGCAGCGTTGCAAAAACGCCTAGACGAGATTCGACAGATGAACCAGCAATTTGCTTATAACGATACGTTTAGAGATATAGTCGTTAATGGAACTATTAATAGAGGAAAACTACGACAACTTGTAAAAGCCTATCCAGAATTGGAGGATATGCTTAACACGAGACGTGCTGGATTAAAAGAAAATGATCTGGAAAGAAAAGAAGAAGATCGCGATTATTTAGATTATGATATTGAATATGGTTATCTATATTATGATTGATTATAACTATTTGTTGTTGATTATTGTTATTTAGTATTTAGAAAAGGGATCATTTCTAAATATTGGTAGCACGATTGAAGGGAAAGCAGCCCTACAATCGTGTCGTCCACAATCATACTACAGATTATTTGGAATAACAGCGGCTGTCTGTTTTAGTAAGTTTTATAGTAGGTAGGTATAAACAAAAAAAAACTTTTATTTGCCAGAATAGCTGTACAATGAATTGGACGTTATACGATACGATACTTCATGACTAACAACAAAGAATATTCCTTATCCACTCTAATAAATACATTTTTTTTGTATTAAATACCTAACTTTATTTTTATATTTAACTTAATCAGTCATGTGGTCGATGAAGCTAGTATGTAGGGATCGGGACACATGACGATACTCTCTGCCAAGCTCAATAGGGACGAGACGTAAAGCTATGTTATCTTCAGCTGGGTTTTTTCGCATAAAAATAGTTATTGGAATAGTCTAGTAATCTTATTGGATTGTTTCATAATTACTGTCACTCAAACTATGTCGTAGATACCCGCAACGATTCGCTCAGATCCATATCACTGAATTGATTATTCCTACCGTAACGTCACCAGTCATAAGTATTAAGTTTTTGCGGTTTTAAGGGTGGTTGTAGCCTCAACCTTATGCCGACAATATATTGTTAGAGTCTCCGATGTCTTTGTCGTAATGTATCTCTTAATACTAATGATCAACATGGTCGTCCAGTGGTCAACATTCGACTATAATAAATTTAAAATTATAAGTTATTTTGCAATAAATTAACTTACATTTTTTTTGTAAAACCTCTTTCGACCCTTATATTCGGAAATATAAAACCTTAAATACATTAAAATGACAAATAAAACAAACAATTTGACAACAGAGTATGTATACGTGTAACAAATACATACATGTGTGTTGAGTCGGTATCCGACGTCGACGTACGAGGTCCCGACTTCGATTCCAAGGTAGGGTAACTTGTTCTTATCAGTTTTTTTCAAATTATTTGAAAAAATAACGTTGTCTAAGATTGGATTTGTGCCGAGATAGCGACGGGCTAGCCACCTGTCCCATCATAGGAGCTAATAACGTCGACTAATCGTGGGTGAATATCTGAATATGTTCCTATACCTCCGGTTTCGAGGATATGAGTGTGACGGTATTTATTTTTGATTTTCAGGATATCAGACTGCTGGTTTGCCTTCTAAAAAATAAAAATAGATCACAACATAGTATAAAACAAAATCGCTTTCTCTGTCCCTACATCTCTATATATGCTTAAATCTTTAAAACTACGCAACGGTTTTGATACAGTTTTCTTAAATATACAGAGTGATTTTAGAGGAAGGTTTTTGTGTATATAACATGCATAGTGTACCCGTGCGTAGCCAGGGCGGGTCGCTAGTATCTAAATAAAGCTATATATGAGTAGTATTAAAATTATGTTAGACTAAAAATTTTGCCCAAAGTTCTGACCAACACAGAATCAGTTTAATAACTCATATTTCTAATTCCAATAAAACTTTTCAGCTCCACAAAGCTCTTGAAACGGTTGAAACAAATTACGAACCACAAACAACTGTCCAAACCTACAACTATATGATTTGAAGCCAAACTTTTTTGTATAGTTCGAGAAATTTTCGGATATACTCTACAGCAATTTCATTATGTACTTACTCAATGTGAAGCTAGATAACCAATTAATGTGCAAAAATGAACTATGGTACCAATGAAACTACTTTAAATAAGTATAAATTTTAACTTTAATTTTTTGACACAATTTCATTTTTTTTCTTAGGCCAGATGTATGATTGAGTAGAGGTATTACGTATTATACGTATCAAATCCATCAATTGAAGTTTAATAGATATATTTGAAGGGCATAGGCATAGGGATATAGGTACATAGAAAGCGACGTTGTTTTATACTATGTAGTGATCATCATAAAAGTCGTGTTGCGACATTCTGTTTTATTTATATTTCGAAAGAGATAGAAGTTTTTATTACTTCGAGATAAAGATTTTGAGGGTTCAGGGGAGAGGGATCGAGGTTCCCGTTTCCACCTCCCAACATCAACGCTACTTACTGTATGTGCTATAAAGTTAGTTCGTTTTCAGAAAGTCGTTACCTCTTAGATTATTCCAATCCCAGAGAATTAGTTTTGATCCGGGTTCCCTGTGTAGAATAGACCATATGTCTCCCATGGCTCTCTCACCAGCTAGTAAGAAGCGAGCATAGGTTAACTAGGCCACTATCAATACGGTTATTAGTGATTAATGGGTTGATATCATTTTGTCTAACTTATTAACTGTAGCTCTGGTTTCTCTGACCCATAGTTCTCTGATTGGATTTATTTCTCGTTCAAATAAATTTGGTCTCGACTGTACGGAAACTGGCAGTAGTCCAGCCGTGTTGCAGTGTCTTGGATAGTGCATTGACATTATATCAATACGATCTGCACCCTGGATACGTCTTTGTTTCAATTTTACAACCTAGTGTGCTTTTTCGACTGTTTATTCTAAAGTGACGTTAGCAAAATCATCGACTATTGCCAGAACTATAAATCTATCGGAGAATACGTTCCTAATAAAACCTAAATATCTATCTCATTATCAAAGGTTAGGCTACCTCACTCTCATATGACAGATTTGACATTGTCAACTCCATAAAACTAGCTGAAAGGAAGATTGGCAAGTCTAGAGTGAGTTAGCAATACCACGGTTTGGGGACAGGTGTTTGTTAGGAGTGTAATCTCCAAACAGTGGCTTTATTTTCATGGCTAAGACAAATCAGTTCATAGACAAGATATGGGTCCTATTTAACTGAAATAAGGGGATATCTGTTTTGAGACGCGGTCACAATCGCAAATAATGCATAATGGTTGAGTTATCCATGATAAACTGATCTACTATGACCAGGATACTGATGGGGACTGATTTTCTCAGCCAAAATGGTTTCCATTAAAAGATTAAATACACAAAAGTAGGTAAAGCTGCGGAAAGAAGAAAAAATACAGTAGAAATAAAATGGAACCCTATTACTTAGACTTTGTTGTCCTTCTGTCTGTCTGTCACCAGGCTGTATCTCATTAACCGTGATACCTAGAAAGTTGAAGTTTTCACAAATTATATATTTCAGTTGCCGCTATAACAACCAATACTAAAAACAGAGTAAAATACATACATAAAATAGGCACCTCTACAATAAACAAGATTTTAAATATAAGATAACACAAGTAATGTTACCACCGGGAAAAAGCTTGTCGGTCCACTTTTCTATCTTGATCTTGATACTGGCATCCAGACATAAACAGCCTTATACTTGTAAAGTTTGGACTAAATCCAGTTTTTAAACAATCAATACGAACCAAACACATCTCGCAATTTTAATTAATATTTCTCCTCCTGATGGTATAAACGTCATAGACTGCGTGGCTGGCCTATGATCGGGCTGTTAGACTTTATATGCAAGTTTACCACCTACCAAGTGTTTTCCCCATGTCGGTCCGGGTTCTCTGTATAGAATTCACTATCTGCCTCCCTACCAGACGCCTTGTAAGAGTCGAGCATAGTTTAACCAGCATTACCACTAGTAGTAGAGTGATATATAGCAATTGTCCGGGTAAAGATCCACCACCTTACCTATTCCTGCCGCCATAATGACGTTGTCGTGTTCTGGTCTGGAGGGTAGGGTAGTCGATAAACTTGGACATACGGTCTATAAGCCCTACAACATTCATGGTGTCTATCTAAGCCTCAGTTGTCTCCTACCCTCAGGAGAACTGTGTGCTTGTTTGCTGTCTTATCCCATAAAAGTGTGTTCCTCCACACTGATACATTATGCATGCTTAGAAGTTCGCCGTTCATTTATGGTAGAAGTTTAATTACAATCTACTCAAATGCAAGTATGTTATGCGCAGTTCCGAACTAGTGTGTAATAAACACTTAAGTTGGTGGTTCGCAATCTGGCTTGAACACTTGTTAGCTAAGTGTGGAGACGGGTTTTGGAAGCTGTACTCATTAGGCAAAATTTAGTTACTAACCCACTGCCAAAATGGAGGTTATATAATTCTACTGAATGTTTTTTTTCTGTATTACGCTACGAGTATAAAATGGGCTAGCCGAAAAGACCACAAAAAGGAGGGATGACAGACATAGACTCTTTTATGAGTTACACAAATCTATTTCACCAAGTGCCAACGATGAAGAATATAGATTCTTTTAATTAAAACAAAAATCATAAAATGATCTCCGTAAAATATTGAGACAAACAAGCTATTGTAATAATTTTCAATGTTTGCATTGAAAATCAGCATCGGCTTTGTTTATCTATGAATTCGAAGCATTAACCTCTGAATTCCTGTTGCGCTGCAGCAAATATTTGCGTTAGGGTGTGTTCACGTGGACTTTGGACCGATCGATAGTGGTATATTTGTCACAAGCAAGTCTATAAAAGAAGTGCCTCGGTGGTCTAGTGTTTCGCGTTTGGGATATCCATTTCGGTTGTCCAGGTTCAAACCTGAATTCCAGGTAGAGATCAGATGACATTACAAAATTAAAGACCTTGTCAAATCTCTTAAATGAGTTAGCCAATCAGGTATTATCTACATACATAATAAACGTGTAGAAGAGTGAATTCTGTACTTCAGAACATATTTTTAAATGGCCGCGATTCAAGCTAAAACTACAGAATTTCTCCTGCGATCAATTCGATGTTTTGATGCAGGTTAATAGCTACTTTTTATCCAATTTAAGGTAGATGGAAATAAGCCGAAACTTAAAGCTATAATTTAGGAATGCACAGTTTGGTTTCATATTTTGTTTTTTTTTGTTGAATGAAACATAGTTTACAGACAAGCCGTGAGCTTTGTAGTTTAAAAGTTATAGCCATAAAAATACTCTAAACGGTACAAAATAATGTATTGGTCAGCTAGAGCTATAAAATATCTGTTTTAATGTATATGCTGCCTTAGCTGGTTTCAGTGGTTATTACAATAGCGACATTACATTGGATTGGCGAGCTGCGACGCTTGCAATCTACATACAATCTATAATATTCATTATTTCACTAAATCTATCAAATTTATAACTCAATCGGTAGTTAGTGAACATGCCTAACGATTTTATTGACTTGACTAGCTAAGCCCGGGACTTCGTCCGTGTTTTAATTTAACTAAAAGAAACTAACCTAAGTTACTCCTTATTATATCAGCTGTCTGCAAGTGAAAGTCCCGTCAAAATCAATTCAGCCATTCCAGAGATTGGCCGGAACAAACAGAAAGACAAAAATGGTAAAAGATATTGTTTTGGTACATAGAGCACAGAATTACCGCCATGCGGCCCCTAATAGAGACGTTGTTGATGTCATTTTCTATACAAATCAAGGGTG
>DVZL01008394.1:0-10271 GCA_018236625.1 Lasaia peninsularis | reverse complement strand
GTTGTTCTTTAAAGCGATATAAGGTGTTTTAATATATATCCGATCAACCCGCCGCGGACTCCTAGGAAGCTTGGGATTATACAACAATTTTCCATTTGGAATCAACTAATGCTCAAAGTCGAATCTCTAACATTACTTTACACGCGAATGCTCATCAGTCAGGGAGGTACTATTGGAATGTAATGCTTAAAGACGAATCCCTGTGAGGGAGCACCTTAATAATAAAGAAAATCTTGGAAATAAATTCGGTGACTCATAAAGTCCCCATAAGGTCTCTGAAAAATATAAAACACTCCATTTCTAATGTAAACCCTTACTAGACTGCATAACCCATATTTTTTTCTGGTAATTAAAGACTCATTGTGTATATTATTTTTAATATGCGGTCGTAGTAGCCATATCTAGTTCATGCTAATTCCCGACAGTATTTTTAAGATTTTCCCAAAATTCAAGACTTTTTTAAATGCTGTATACTTAGTTATTATTTTTTTTATAATCATATATAATTATAAGGATATACCTGCATACAAATGGTTTGATGCCCAAATGCCGACGTATGTGAGCTTGTAGCGATGCGTTGGACGTAAAGGAAGCGCCACAGGTTTCGCAAACATGTCTACAGACAACATTGTCATTAAAAATAAGCTATCGTATACATATTCTAATAATAATAATCGTATACATATTATAATACTAGCCACTATCCCCGGCTTTGCACAACATATACATATAAACCTTCCTCTTGAATCACTCTATATATTAAAACAAAATCGCATCAAAATCCGTTGAGTAATTTTCAAGATCTAAGCATAGATTTATACATAGAGACAAACAGGAGTGGGAAGCGACTTTGGTTTTATGCTTGTAGTGATATAATAATATCTTTTGAATATGTACACAAATTGATCCAACATCAAAATAAGCAAATTAAATTGCCCATGTTATGGGTGGTATTCAATTATATTAATACATAAAAATGCTTATATTTAATATTCTCTGTGTAGAATAGACCAACTGTTTTCCTACCAGGCAGCTCGTAGAAGGTATAGGTTAACTGAGTCTCTACCAACATGACCATTGGTGGTAGAATGCTGTGCAGCAACTCGCCCGGGTAGGGATCAACCTCCTTACCTATTCCTGCCGTCATAATGACGTCGTGTTCCGATCCGGAGGGTGGGTTGCCTGTAGACTTGCACATAAGGTGTAACAGTCCAACCACAGACAGTGACGCACCTACAATATCTATGATGTCTATTGCCACGGTTGTCTCTCGACTCTTACCATCAGGAGACCCGTGTGCCAATTCGCTGTCTTATCCCATAAAAAAATTATAGCATTCTCCACATTCATTACTCCCTCCATACAAACTCGCCGGCTCCAGAGACTGTTGACTCACATATAAATTAACAAAAAGTAATAAAAAACTTACGTCTTTTCATATACATATTTCTTCCTCGGCTGTGAGCTCTTCTTCTTTGGTTTAGGTTTGAGTATGTGTTCAGGGATAGGCTCTGAGAACGCCATAATAGTTTCCTTTAAGAGTACATCCTCGCCATCCTCGTCCTTCACTACATCTTCCGTGGGGTTCTTACGAGGACGGCCACGCTTCTTTGGTGTTATTTTCTGAAATTTATATTATCACGTTAGTGCTAAGATGAATTCACTCATACATGAGACACATCCATAGCCTTTGATTGACAAAATTATTTCTATTCAATTTGGTATCAACAGCAATGGTTCCTAAAGTTGTTTGGGCTATGACCCATCTAATACGAGTCTCCAATCTTGATACAGCAGGGCCCGCTCAATATTCGCTACTCATAGTTTGGGAAATCCTGGTCTAGACTCCATAGACTACCAGAGTTTACTACCATCGAGAAATATCTCGGCTATTTGGCGTTATATTTCGTATCTTTTTTAATAACAAACCTCAAGTTTCATTTCCAGGTCAGAATCAGGGTCATCAGCTTCCGGCAAGAAGTCAGGATCATCTGCGTCAATCTCTGTAAAGTTAAATATATTATTAATTTGTGGATCACCCTATTTTACTACACCAGGTTGAATATTTTTCATCCTAGTCTTAATCTGTTTCTTATGTCAGATGATATTGGGGTCAGCTACCTCATCTAGGCGATTCGACAAGGGTACCAGTATACTGCTAGATGTCGCTATGGGAAAATTTATAACTCGCTATGGTTTGATTTTTAGAATTCTATAAGCAAGATTTATGTAACATTTTGTCATTATTGAGTATAAGATTTTAAAATATCAAATTGAAACTACACATATGTATATTCTTCACAAACCAATTTCACAATGGACTTTTGTGCTGTTTTTAGAATTTTGTTTTTGCTTTGTGTATGGGAATTGGTGTCATTTTTGGATTTTCTTTTGCTTAGGGTTTAGGATTATGTTGTAGTTATTTTATTCTGTCACTTAAAATTTCAGTAAATATTTCATATATTACCTTAAATTGTATATTGATGTTTTTCTGATTATTATACATTCAACTTAAAATTTATGTAGACAAAGTTATGGACAACCGCTAGTATGGAAAAAAATAATTAGTTTCCATACATTTGAGTTGATTCAATTAATCCTGTGTGTTAGGAATTCTATTTTGTTGCTTTATCAATTTGTCACAAATAAAGTCTATAAAATAATTTTAGAACAATATATTACAATAAAATATCTCAAAATTTAAATATATGAAATAAAATAACCAAGCCTAGTGCAAGTAGGACTCACAAATGAAAGGTTCTGTACCATTATCTATAAAAACGGCAAAAAAATCATGTCTAGTGTATAAGAAAACTCTTTATATGTTTAATTAATTCTGTTTTTAGTATTTGCTTTTATAGCGGCAACAGAAATACATCAACTGTGAATGTTTTGTATATACATATTTTAGACCCATATAAAATTACATAATTATATATTTATATATAAAAATATATGTTTCAAAAGTAGTATTGCAGGAGCATATTCTAACTATTCAACCAATGAAATAATAAGGTTTAACAACTAAAGAAATTAAACAAGTTACCACCTCCAATTTCGTAATGGTCCTCTTCTCCTGGCTCTTGCTTGAGTGCCAAAGATCCAGATGCAAGTAACGTAGTCAAAGCTTCAGGTTCTTCAACATTTTCCTTAGGTTTCTTGCGTTGATATGGTGAAATAGCTGTGGGTAGAGTTATATAAAAATTGTCATTTTATTTCTGAAAACTGTTTAACTAGGTCATATCGAATTAATAATTTAATGAGTAGATTATTAAGTATATAAAAGATTGACGACATAACAAAATTAACCAAAAGGCCACATAGCAATGTTCAAAGATAATTAATTAGCACACAAAGTAAAGTACTTTAGCATATCCACGACTCGTAAGTCCAGCGATATACTAGAACACCTACGATTAACCAAGGTACCGGGGCCCTGATGTGAAAGATGGCAAGCCTATCGTCACTTCGAGCACATTCCAATCCCGGGCAATGTAAAGCTTACTCAGAATTATTTGAAAAACATTTGAGAAAAGTTGCCCGACCTGGGAATTAAGCCTGGGACCCTACATGGCTAATGGTCTTAATAGGCTACTGCTAGGCCTGGGTTTGAAACCCAATGGAGGCAGTCATTTATATGGTGAAAAAAAATTATTATCATGGTTGTATCCCTAAAGGGTGTAAGCAGAGGTACATATTTTAACACCCACAATTAACTTATGATAGGTCCTATGATGTAACAAGGTGGCAAGTCCGTCACTATATTAGACACAAATCAAACCAGATAAACTGAAAAAACTTGCTCTTCCCGGGAATTAAACCCAGGATCTTGTGTTTTAGACAGTGTCTACACATATTAATGATTTGCCTTCTTATATATTCATTGTATATATAAAAAATACATACTTATCTGTCCTTGCTGATTTGGATACTTCCTTGGACGACCCCTCTTTCTCTGTTGTGGTGCCTTTGTAACCACAGCATTGTTAGGAGTCTTAATAAGTGTCCTGGTCCACTGCGACGATGGATCATGTTCCACTGGCAACTCATATTGGAGAAAAAGCCCATTTTCTTGCTTAATAGTAATAGTTTCGGTTTCATTTCCTGAAACTGTTTCGAATATAAAAAATATATGACTTTGAATATAACTAAATTGAGTATACATATAGTATGTATGTATAAGTATTACTGTATTAATTGGAGTAGTGTCTTATCTCAAACCATCCTAAGGAAATGGTTTTTTATTGTGCAGAAAGGGTCAACACAAATTATGATAGACACTTAGAAATTCAGATTTTATAATTTTTTTAACAGCTAATAAGATAACACTGAGAGATACTTAAATCATACTATAATATATGAGTTACTGCACCTTCTTTCTTTTCTACTTCAGACGAAGTTTTCAAAAATTCATCAAGACATTCTTTTAGAGTTTCTATGGAAGACAGACATTGTTGCTTGAATTGGCAAGCAAAAGTTAAACGATCCACGCAAGTTAGGCAAATTAGAGTCGGTAAAGAGTCAGTTTTGGTAACCTGAAATAAAATATTAAATTAAACAAAATTTGCTGTAAATTAGGAAAAATTAGGGATGACAGCAAAAAATAACAAAATTGCAGCAAACATAGAACAATATAGCAACATTATTGAGTGAAAAATTAATAGGGTGGCCATCGCAACCATTTTGTAGTAATTTTTCGTACCTCCACGCCGCAACAGTAGCTGTATTTGTCAGCAAGTTGTTCATTATTTTCATCCCAATCAAACAGGGAAACCATATCTCCAGTTTCTAAGCATACACGACATGTTAATTGCCAATCCATATTTTACTAAACAGTGTGATTTCTATATACAATTTTACCATCTCAGAAAAAAACCAAGCGTAATAAAGCGGAAGTATCGTTATGCCAACATGACTAAAATAACTGCTTCACGTTTCATTTTACGAAGAACTTTCAAACATGATTTTGTTACTTTGAAATTTATTGGATATATTAAAGAAAACATTTTTTGTCTTGTTAATTTTTAAATTGCTTAGGTATAAATACACTTAACTTTTTTAAATAAATAAAGCTATTTAAGATTAGATGCTTTAACTAATTTAACTTTTATTCAGTTAACATATATATTATTTGAAACCTATTAGAGTGTTATTGTATATATAAATTTTAATTATAAAGATCATTATTATATTGCAGATTTGTGCAATATTAAATTTATCGTCATTAGGAACGTTAATTGTAAAAGTCAATGAAGCAGTTTAGCCAACTTTTAGACTTCATAATGTTCTCCGCCCCTCCTCTGGTTAAAACGTCAAATCGTAATTATCAAATACAAAAACAATAAACAAAATGAATTTAAATTCGTTAAATTTATTAAAATAAATGTATAAACATAAAAATGGAAGTATTTAGATCAGAACTATATTACATTTTTGTAAGAAATGAATCTAGTTTGTGGTGGAATCGTGTAACTGGAGCATTTTCAGTGCGATCAGGTAAACATTAATTTTATTAATTGCAGTGATCACCACAGAGGTTTTCCTTTGTTAAGTTTACGCTTCAATGCGTTGCAATTTTTTTTATGTAAGAAATAGCCAACATTTTAATGTGTTATGGATATTCTTCTATTTTAGCATGGGACCTTTCAGATATCGAAGACATAGAATGTTTAGGAATTACAGATGGCATTATAGGAAAAGTGGAGCATTCTAACATATACGAACCAAGACTAATGATTATAAAAGAAAGCATTCCTGTTGGACAACTATACTTCCACCATACAATTTACAAAATAAAATCAATATGTTTTCTGAACATGGGTACATCAAACCAAGACCTCGAATTAAGTGCGTGTACTAAACATGGGTCCCTTAGTTCTATGGACGGTTCTGGTAAATCTAATAAGAAAATGGGAGCAAGGCTGTTTGAAAATTCTGCTTTCTTAAATAAGACTGTCGGAGCTGTTAAGAATGTTAGTAATACTATTAAAACGACAACGCAACAAGCGGCTACTCAGGTATCACTTATGTTGACTCTAATGTGTTCAAATTATATCTAATTGTTGCTTGTATGAAATACTTATTTATGGCTTGCTAACTAAACCAATTGAGAAATCTAGGACAGTCTTTTCATTATCTGAATTTTTTATAATTTGTATAGGGGTGATTGAATAACATGCATCAATCACAATATCTGATTAAAACAATCAATCTATCAATTCTTACCAATGCTTACATTAATTATTAAAATAGAAAATTAAACATAAAGTTCTCTGTGTTTGAGTATAGTAGATATTCAACTTTGACACCCAAGCTTTTTCAGTTTATCACAACATTATTTGTGATTAAATTTGAGCCTAATGTGGCAAAAAAATTACCATCTATTATGTTGTGATATTTAATATATAGTGCATAATACTTTTCACATAAAAAAATACAAAATTAAAACAATTTTAGGTAAAACAAACAGTGAAAAAACAAAGGGATCCAAAGCTGGCAGAGAAGTTTGAGAAGCGGTTAACTGATGAGCTTTATAAAATTTTTGATGACTCAGATAGTTTTTATTATTCATGGACTTTAGATATTACTAACAGCCTACAAAGACAGTATGACATTGAGAAGGCTTTGGAATCGGAAGAAAACAATAGCAAACCAATAACAGACATTACAAGATGGTGGAAATATGCAGATGATAGATTTTTCTGGAACAAACATATGTTGAAAGATATAATAGCTTTAGATGTAAGTACACATTTATAACAATAAGATCAAACTGAAAAGTTTATACCTGACCTGAGGCGGGTAATGTGTTTACTAGTCGAAGTAGAGTCTGTTCACCTTTAGCAATCAAATATATGAGTTGATTTTATGAATCACGAGTCAAAACCAGTGAATCATCCAATAGTTCAATTCTTGAGATAGATAGTAGTATATTTTATTATCATATTGCAATTGTTAAGTGAATAGGTGTAGAAAAATCAAAAAGGGCTAAGTATGCTTCCTTTGATCGTATTTACAAAGCATAGAATAAAATATCCATTAAAATATATTTCATAGAGATGACATAACATGAAACTCAACAAAGAAAAAAGAGAAATTAACATGTAATCTGAGAAGGTACTCCCATGTACAATGTAGAAAATGTTTTGAATTTAGAATCTTTTAAGTGAAGTGAAAATGTTATACATTTTAAGCTCAACATGAGACCTTTATGTCTTTTTTTGTATTATTACACAAACCAAAATATTTATTTGTGATGGGTATGTTTTACTTTATAAGACAGTGATATAATATACTGTAGCTATCATACTGTATTTACACATTGTCAGAAGGTATCATTGATGAACAGTGTAACCTAGTGTGAATACACTGTCATTTCCATATTTGGAAGTCTGAAAATTTGTTAAATCTATCCTTATATTATCAATGTAAAAGTTTGTATGTTTGAATGATAATAAATATCCCTGGAGAGATTACACAAAATGATCTAAAGTAAGCATAATTTGCAAATTATATGCTTGTGTTGTGGGTGTTAAACAATAATATTAATACATAGAATTATTTAAATAGATATTAGAATAAATTTAATAAACACCCAGACCCGAAAATACAGATACATGGTGTTTATCACGCTAATGCTGGCCCCAGTTAGAAATTGAACCTGAGGCTAGCAATTAGTTGGTGGTGTTAGGTGTGTATGCTAACGGCTCGACCAAATAGGTGGTCATATGTCATAATGTTTATTCTGTTTTCAAATCCAAAAAATTTAATTAATTTCGATGAATTTTAACATGAAAGTAGATAAAACCTAGTGAGGTACTTTACCTCGGCTACTCTTTATCCCAATAGGAATACTTTATATCACATGTTAGTAGAGAGTTAAGTAAAAATGATATGCGGGTAAATTTAAGTGGTTATAGACCCTTAATAACATTACAGAATTATTGCCTTTTTTTGCATTGCTAACCTCATAGTACTAAAATCAACAACAATCAATATTATCCTCTATTGAAAACATGGAACTGGAAATACTGTCATAAACTTGAGAGCACAGACTGTGCTGATTAAATTAGCTTTAAAAATAAGAGGTTCATGTCTATGCTCATGATAGATCTATGCAAGTCTAATCTATGCAAATCTAAACACACTTCTAAATGTAAACTTGTGAAACAAATGTCCAGTAATAAATCATTGCATTTATCGTAAATAAAAAATTTGCCACTTATAATTGACACATTCTAATGAAATATGTATTGAATTTGGAGCTGCAATATTTTAAATAACTTACGCAAAAAAATTATATCAGTAGTTGTCCGTTTGAAAAAATAGGCAAACATTTCAAAACTTTTTCTGTTTATCTCATGTAACTTTTATTTTTGTAGTCAGAAGTCAAAAAAATTATATACTCTTAAAAAATTATATACTGATGAAGTTTTTAAATGATTTTATAATGTTTGGATTTTATTATGCTGTAAATTATGCTTTAACAACATTTATATGTATGGATATTATATAGTTTTATGATACCTTTTATATCACCCACCTTTAATTAAGATTTTTAATTGAATCGTGCATAAAATTCTGCATATGAGAAAGTAGGTAATATGAATATTTGGTAAAACATGAAAGTAAACGGGAACATAGCATAAAGTATAAAATCTATTTTAAGCTGAAAGAGTGCTTCGAAATACTTGTGTGCCAACTAGGTCAATAGATCTCGGCAGCAAAATGCATCTTGGCTTACGATTTTTAAGGAATAAAACATTATGAAAACTAGATATTGCTTGAGACTTTGCTCGCGCGATCTAATTTTTTTTAACAATAATAATTTAATAATGATGTTTTATTCTCATAAAAGGATAATATTACACAATTAGTTGTTATGAGGAAAACACCAGTATGCAAAGTGCAAAGATTAAATCTGACACACTACACACATAAATGCTAAATATTATTATTATTTAAATAAATTATGTAGTTAAAAATTAATTTAACTAGCCATTTATAGGGCATTTTTTTTAATTTATCTTGAATTTTTTTTTCATCGTGATTTGAAGTTATTTATTAGCTTTAATTGACGCTATTAATTATGGACACATAACAGAACTTCATTAGGTATTAGTATTCGCATATAACACTTATACTGCCTCATATAAATTTATTAGCCTTCTGTTTTCGCTCATTAAGACGATCTCAAGGCTAGTGTAATAAATTATCAGTATTTCTAAAATACCTCTGAGGCTGTTTTAATATGAGAAACTGCTAATTAATATATTAACAGTATAGTTGGAAACAAATGTTTATTTCAATAACTAAGACTTGCTATTTAAGTGTTGAGACCAACCTACCAAGTATTTAGAAAATAATTATGTCTCAATCTGCCATAGCATAATTAACTTATTATAATATAACATGATCGACATATGGTTTTACGCTCTAGAAATGCCTGAATGCATACTGTATTCCAGAGTCCACAGTGTGACCAATGGATTCTTCCGATCATCCAAGGTTACGTACACCTCTCTCAAATAGCTGTGGAGCCACCTGATGTCAATCCACTGAACACAGAATCGCTGGCCAATTCAAATGTCTGTGACGAAACATTTACTCTAGGACTTATTTCGAGGAGATCAAGATATCAAGCTGGAACTAGGTTAGTGACAAATTACCTACTGATATCCTCCCCTAAAGTTTTCTATTGAAATAATTGCACCAATTTTAATTAATTTTACCATAAAAATGTAGTTGATCTCGGAGAGAAAAACAGTCTATATACCTTTACATACATATCTTTGATTGTCATGATTTTTGTTTTGAGCTATTCTAAAGACATGTTAGCTTTATATTACGTCTTTTTGGAATTATTTGTCGCTGGCGGCGGAATTTCCAAGACATTACGACTTAGATATTTTAACCAGGCACTTTCGACCAGGCAGCTCACAGGGGCGAGCATAGATTAAGTGGGTCACTGCCACAAGATCACTAGTGTTGGAATCGCCATACAAATTCCTGCTGACATAATGCATTGTCGTGTTCCGGTCGGGTGGATAGACTTGCGGTAAAATTCCCGGCCACAGGACAGCGACGCATCTACAAAATGCGGTTGTCTCTAATCATCAAGATAGCCATATATTTGGTCCCTGTCTTTTCTAATTAAAAAAATCATTTAATGTAGTGTATACAGAGATATGTAGTGTCTCGGGGTTGTTCGTCGGCAGCTCACAGAATGAATAGAATTAAGGCTAAGAGTGGTGATATTCTTACAAGCACAG
>DVZL01008393.1:0-10271 GCA_018236625.1 Lasaia peninsularis | reverse complement strand
GACAATATTTGTATAATTGCTATTCGTAAAATGTCTTTGCAATTATACTCGATGATGTATTTGACTTCAACATTACGTTAATTGTCTTTGTAAATGGATCTCATATCTGCACGTACTGTTAACAAAAGCCCAACATGTAGATGTCATTATAAAATAAAAATATCATTACATAAAATCTGTAAATCCCGTACTTCACAAAAATTGAAAACAATAATCCACCCCACTAAAGGGAGAAAAATGCCCTTAACTCCCTTCTTTCCCTTATCACCCTTTTCTACCCCTCAGCCCCCATCTCGGGGTTTTTTAAGGGTCTCGGCTTTCTTTTACCTGCGTCGCGTTGAATCTTTTGAAGATTTCTAACGATTTTTCACTTGAATAGCCTTTGGCTTACAGAGTTACAGTTATATGTTATTTCCGCTTATTTGTTAGAAGAGAAATTATTTTCTTATTTTGTAGAGACTTTCCAAACCCATTGCTCCCAAATGAAACCTACTATTTTATACTCGTATGATTGCTCCAGACAGTCATACATTGACAATGTCATTGCTACAAACTTACTCAAAACACGTAAAGTCCTGAATCTAGGTTCGTAATGCGCTATTAACACGTTTGTTATCTAAACCCTAAGGGCACGTATTTTTTTAAATTTAAATCGCCTCTGTGGTGTAACGGTACGGCTGTCACATGAAGATCTTTAGCCGCGTAAGATCCCAGGTTCAATTCCAAGGTCGGACAACTTTTCTTAAATGTTTTTCAGTTTTTTTTATTGGGTGTTCTAATATACCTACTGGACTTACGATTTGTGGATAACTAGCACACCTCTGCTCATAATTAGCGTGAAGGTAGGATTGTTTTAGCAATATTGAAACCAGTATAGGTGAATGTCTATCAGTGCTAATGTATATTTGACAGTATTGTTGTTTGTTGGTCAGTATTAATCAGGGTTATTGAATGTTGGTGCATGTTTTCGAGTATCCGCCAACGTTAACCATCTTGCCACTCCATGTCGGCTCGTGGTTGCTGGTAAAATATTGTCATGACTCTATGCTGGAAGGGCAGAGGTACATATTTATGAACGTTGGCTATTGTTGGTTAATTTTGGCACATTATGTCCAGGATTGGTGAAAGTTGGTCGACGTTGGTAAATAGTGGCATATGTGTTATTTTTGACAAAAATTTGATTATGTTGGCCTATGCTAATAAATGTTGGTGGTATGACGTACACTAAACAGTATTGGCGAATGTTGTTGTATATAGACCAGTTTTTGTGCATCTTAGTTGAGGAGTTCCACGTCATAACTTTTATCAAAACATAAACGAATTTCAAAACACTAAAATTCCCACAAATATGTCGCAGCAAGTGAATCACAGATTGCAATAAAATGGCGGCAAATTTATGGTGAAGATGATTTAAGGGAGGATAAAATATTAGGAGATAACGTGAAATTTATAGAAAAGAGTTCCACGCTGGAGGCGGCCGTGCCCGACTTGCGGCTCATATACTATGGAGAGATATTAAAAATAAAAAATAAATATTAATGTACAGATTATACAAATTGATCTAACCTCAAAGTAAGAAAATTAAATGCTTGTGTTATGAGTGTTAGACAACGATACTGATATATAAAAATACTTAAATAGATACAAGATTAAATTTAATAGACACCCGGACTCGGAAATACAAACATCTATGTTCATTTCACAAGTGTCTGTCCTCGTCGGGAATCGAACCCGAGCCTTGTGGGTATCAATGGGGTTAGGTAATTAATATTAAAATTTACGTTCCAAATACTTTATTACAAATGTAGACTACTAATATTTAACTAATAATACTTCTAAGATTTATAATTAACTAATGCTACTAATAAATTCTATTTTCAAAATCTGTCCGGTAGTTTTTGAGTTCATCGATGACACACAGACAAACATTCATTTTTAAGTAATATATACTTCTAAAATTTATAATTAACTAATATTACTAATATATTCTACTAGTATTATAAATGCGAATATATTTATATACCAATTTTTATAATGATCGGGCCAGTTGTTTGACCGTAAGTTGATTGTGAATATAATTGAAATGGTGGAAACGTTATTCACAATTATTTTCTTCTTGAGTTCTTAATGGCAGCGACCCTGTTAGCCTATGCTTGCCTCTAACAAGTAACCAGGTAGGGAGGCAGTTGGTATTAAATAAACAAGATAATTTAAATTTTTTAGTACTTTTGAACCAAATATCAGAAAAAGTTTGTTGTGCAAAAAGCCACTGCCACATAAATCCAACCATTCTCGTCCCTTTGTCTTGCCGCGCTCACTCAGTATTTTTTCCCTATTACATTTTCATTTTATTTCATATTTCTCCTTTGGGGGGTGGGTAAGGGATAATAAAATTTTTCCCTCGTCTCCCCGTCGCCTTTATTTATAGGGACGGTTAAGGCAGAATATGTTTCTCGTGCTTTTAGTAATGAGCCAAATTATTAGGGTTGTTTTTCCCAGATTGTTTTGGGATTTTTCTTTTTTTCACCGTTTGCACGAGATAAGTGCTTAACTTTTCGTTTAACGTTTCGGGGATTTTAAAGCACTCTGTAGTTTTAGTGAGTTATATTTATTGAACAATTTTAACTTTTCTACTAGCATTGGCATATATTTGGAATTGGAATGTGCCTGAAGTGGTGATAAGTTTGCCACCTATTACATCATGGACCCTAGTACCTTGGCTAATGGTGGGTTCTCTAGTATATCTACTGGACATACGAGTTGTTGATATACTAGCACACCTCTGCATAATCCTTCGGGGATAATAGGCGTGAATGTACTGCTACTACCACACTCACTATCTACTGGACTCACGAGTCGTTGATATACTAACACCCCTCTGCCTACCTCTTTTGGGGTAATAGGCATAACGGTACTTTTAACTATTCTCACAAAATTGACAAATAAACATGTAGACGGTTTTCTTAAGAACTACCTTACTTGCTTGCCATTTTGTTTTATTACCTACAGACACAAAAGATGATAAGTAAATAAAATTGTATATCTTGAATGTTATAAAAGGTAATAAAAATTTAGAAGCATAAGTTAATCTTGTAATTTGTTTTTTATGAAATAAGTAAGCGAATAGGCACATGTTTCTCCTGAAGGTTAGAGACAACCGAGATCTATAGACATCATAGTTTTTATAGGTGCGTTGCTCTCCTAGGGCCGGGGTGTTAGACCTGGTGTGCAAGTTTGCCGGCTACCCTACCCTCCGGACCGGAACACAACAATGTCATTATGTCGTGTCGTGAAGAAGCTCGAGAGGCGAGCATAGGTTAACTGGGTCACTACCGACATGACCACTGATGGTAGAGCGCTGTGCAACAACTCGCCCGGGTAGCGATCCACCGCTTTACCTATTCCAGCCGCCATTCAGCCGCCGCTGAAGGGTAGGGTAGCCGGTAAACTCGCATATAAGGTCTAACATCCCGACCACAGAGCAACGGCACACCTACAACATCTATGATGTCTATAGGCCCCGATTGTCTCTCCCCATCAGGAGACCCGTGTGTCTGTTCGCTGTCTTATCTCATAAAGAAAATATAAAAAGTTGGAGTTTTGTGAGTGTTCCACTTTTGTCACTATATTTTGAGATTAGCTCCACCTGAATTTCGTTGATTTAAGATTACTGCTTGCCATAGTTATGTTCCAAGTGAAGAATGTAGGAAATTAATTTAAACCAGTTGCTTAACTCATCTTTGGGTTATTATTTATATATTTCATACCATCAGGAACCCTATCTACAGAATAATCTATCTATCTATAACTATTTCTCTAAAATGTAATAGTTTATTTGTTTATTATTTCGTGAACTCGCGCTTTTGTTAACAAAACCTTAAAACTTTGTACCAATACAATGAATTATATTATGAAGTAACTGCCTTTGCGAATTTATTACGATGCCTATCTATATAACCAATAACCATGAAAATCGGTCCAGCTATTCTCTAGTTATAAGTGTTGTTTATATCTATGTTAAAAAACAGACATTGCTTTTTTAATATATAGGTTAATTAGAAGCAAATATTTATTAATCATGTGCGATAATTTGAGATTAAAACCCAAGACCTTTCACATCTACACTGCCGGCTACCATTAGACCAATGAGTCGACCTGATTTCAAATAAACCCGCAAAAGTTATTTTATTCACGAGTTTGTTTACTTTGCTAACTTTACGATCGTCGTCGTAAAATAACTATTAGTGTAACCAACTTTATCGTGTTATTGTTATGTGGTCAAACCATTTTTAGGGTTTCATACCCAAAAGGTAAAAAACCGAACCCTATTACTAGAACTCCGCTGTCTGTTTTTAAAATAGCATTTCCTATTTAAGAAATACGCGCCGCTTATACCTAGACACCAAATTTTAGTCCAAAGATGGTGCAAATGTAAAATATAGTGTCTACATGGCGAGCACGAATATTATGTCAGAACTGGCCTCGTCAGCGTTTTTATTTAATAAATAAATTTTATAAATTTCTAAAATAAAAGTAGCCTAAGCCGTTCCTTATTATATTGGCTACCTGCTAGTGAAAGTCCCATCGAAATTGATCAACCCGTTTCAGAGATTAGCAACAACAAACAGACAGAAAGACAGACAAAAATTCTAAAAAATGTTGTACCTTGTAAATATACATGTGCACTAAGTAAAAAGCGATTATTTTAATATTAGGTACATACAGATACTTCAATTTTATTTATTTGTATAGATTATATCTCTATTTCATTGAATAATGCTATGCAAAAGAATAAATTCATAGATGACATTGATCTTTTAAAATTTTATTGATGATAATTACGGACTAAAAGCTAGAAAGAACGTCAGTGGAACGAGAGTAAGTCCGCGGGGATCAGTTACTTTAAAGTAATACAGGCGCTGTTTCCCACGCACGTGAAGCTTGGGATATAGACTAGTTAATAAAACATCCTCCCAATTACAAGCGAGATATACCTAATGTACTTTACCGTATATAATTACCAACTCGCCCTATTCAAGAAGCCTTTAAAAATTCAAACCACTGCGACCCTTCGCGTATTTTTTCACACAAACAAAACCCACACATAAAATTTTTCCTTGAATGCATTTGTGTGAATGAGGCCTTGAATACGCACATGCGGAATGTAAAAGTGTGCGTGCTAGCCGCTGCCTTCATTGGTCACAGCGCTATTTCTTTATCGATCCATATTTCTTGTTCTTTAGACTGCCCGGGGGGTGCCCCCCACCCCGTGAGGTGTTTTTCTACAGTTTTAATGAAGGACTCGAATTTTGCGAAGGAGTTCTCGGGGAGGAAAGGTTATTAATGGTTTTTAAGCTGAGTAATTTTCAACGTAATGTTGGAGAGTGTCGTGTTTTTGTTTTCGCCTTTTGTTGAGGTGCTCCGAAATTAAAGACTACGAGATAGACTCGAGACGTTGACACTTTTGAAAGGAACTTTTGTTTTGTACTTCGTTATTCTAAGGAAATTTATATGAGTTTTGGTTGCAACGTATGACACAATGGGAGAGTATTATTATATAAATGAAAACATCCGAAATACCATCGATTTAATTTTTTCTTATTTTTATTTAGAACTAGATGTACCGTGAAACTTTATACATGGCAAGTATATTATCAAAATATCTAAATACAAAAACACAAAATCTTTCCAGACGTGTTTGAGCCACAATGTAAATAAAATAATAATTATGGGCTACATAATTATTATTATCATAATATTTAGAAAATTCAAGTTGGGGAGAAATTTACTTTTTTGCAACGTAGAATAACTAGCAATAGATCCTAATCTGGGCGAGGTGTCGAATTAATCCGTACTAATATTATAATGCGAAAGTAACTCTGTCTGTCTGTTACGCTTTCACGCCTAAACCACTGAGATAGAGTAGACCTTGAAGAAGGACATAGACTACTTTTTAACCGACTACATTAAAAAGAGGGTATGTTGTTATGCGATTAGTATTATGAGTCGAAAAAATGTCTGCACTTTGAAAGTTGTCTGTATTATTAAAATAATTCACGCGGGCGAAGCCGCGGGCGGACAGCCAGTTTCCAATATTTTAAGGTTTCCTTATTAAAGGATCTAAAAATAAATAAAAATAAAAAAAGTTCCTTCATGCCTATTATCCCCTAAGGTATGCTATTATATCCACGACTCGTAAGTCCAGTAGATATACTAGAACACCAACGATTAGCCAAGGTCGCCTCTGTTGTGTAACGGTACAGCTGTCGCCTGTTAAGACCGTTAGTCGCGTGGGATCCCGGGTTCACTTCCCAGGTCGGGGAACTTTTCTTAAATGTTTTTCAGATTATTCTGAGCAAGCATAACATTGCCCGGGATTGGAATATGCCCGAAGTTGCGATAAAGGCTTGCCACCTATCACATCAGGGCCCTAGTACCTTGACTAATCGTGGGTGTTCTAGTAAAAATAAATGAGGTTTAGGTTTGGTAGTCGTTGATAATAATGTACGCTCTTAGGTTTACGCTCCCACACAATTAAGAGAAAAAATGAAAATTTCAACACACCAAAATCTACAGCAGCTCAATTTGTAGACGCAAGACGAAGTTCGTAAGTTCAACTGATAAATAACCATATTTTTTTTCGATACGTTACGTAAAATACTTTTTATTTCGTAAAGAAAGCGACGCATTAAGTTCGGTGTTCAAACATTCAGATAAACCTCGCTCGCCTATTCATAAGTTTATAACTGAAATTTTGCCAAGAGCGCAGCCAAAAGGCAAAAATAATGTACGGGCCAGCATTAAAAGCAGATAAGGTGCTTAGTTGGCAAAAAACATAAATTTGGCAATATCACATGCGGAAACTCGGTTAGGGTTTGAATAGCTGGAGAAATCTGGGAGCTAAGCTGGATTTGTACATTGTAGCGAGATTTTCAACAACTTCGTTTGTGTTTTATCGCGGTATCTTTCTTTCGGGCTTAATGTATAATTCCTTAGGCTGTTAGCTTGAAATCTTTAAAAAAAACTATGTCAGAATATAAGCGCTCGAACATTTTTTAATCAAGATTTGGTATCAACATTTTTTACAAATGGAGACTAGGAACCATCGAATATTCGAATTCCTATTCTATGATCGAACTTGGTTAAGCGGGTAATAAAGTTCAGATGACAGTTACTTTGTATTACAACTGGCACTCCTGTTAAATACCCTAAATAAGATAGCCGATTCGCATATCTTATATAGAAACAGGACCAGGCTAAGAAGATTGATTAATCAACATAATATTCTACAACAGTTTATTTATATTTATTACAAACTAGCTGACTAGCTAATACGTTCATATGGGGAAAATTAAAGCATTTTTTTCTATTTTAATTAAAATTTTCCCAGATTTTTTATAAGAACCTTTCACAAACTTTGTCGAAGGTATCAAAAAAGAAAACGAAATTCAGTCATTCTCGAGCTAAACAAAACATTGAGATATTTTTTATTCACATAGAATATTGTTATTGTTGTTATTAGTAGTGACTCGATTAGAGCATTTTACGTCTATATCTTCCTCTTGTATAACGTTTTTGCTGAATATCACTTCAAAACATTGTAACAAGACAATGAAATGTTATATTACGAATTAGCTGCAATGGCGAACATCAAAATTTTTATGGTTATACGAGTATATAGAACTAAGACGAATCCAAAAAACACAATACTATGAAAGCCAAAAATATTAAAGTTTGTGCATTTAGATTTTAATCCATAGAAATTAATAGAATTAGAATGTTCTGTACTAACATGTATACGTATACCAAAATAATATTTTTTACAATATTTTTGTCGGCCTGTTTGTTTCAGTTAATCTCTTTAACTGCTAGATTTATTTTGACGGAATTATAACTGGCAAATATCTGATGGTAATTGAGAGTTTTTTTTATGATATTGGAAGGCAAACAAGCAGACGGATTTCCTGATGGTAAGAAATACACGTCGCCTAAAGATGCCAACTTGAGGCTGGGATGGTAAGCCTCTTGTGTGAGT
The DNA here is from genome assembly GCA_018236625.1 of Lasaia peninsularis. NCBI lineage: Eukaryota > Metazoa > Arthropoda > Insecta > Lepidoptera > Riodinidae > Lasaia > Lasaia peninsularis. Next base: position 2,236 of record DVZL01008393.1, on the reverse strand, counting down.
AAGTTTACCGACTACCCTACCCTCCAAACCAGAACACGACAATGGCGAGCACTGCCGCTACTGTGGCAGGAATAGGTGAGGCGGTGGTACCAATCCGGGCAAGTCATTGCAACACTTTATCTAGTTGATGTCACTGTGTTGGTGACAATAGACCCTGTGCTCGCCTCTAACGAGATGCCTGGGTGGAAGGCAGTTGACCTATTCTACAACGGAACCCGGACCAACCCGGGGGAATTTATAGTAATTTTATCCAATTTATGGTATATTTGTTCGTAACACACAAAAAGCACCTAGTCAATGTCACGGTTTTGGTGACAATACAGATCTATACTTTTATTTATTATAATATAAAACACGGATATAGACACAGGCGCGGCTAGTTCATATTGGAACCTCAATAATTCGAATATGACGTAACAAAACTATAGTAAATCTCGTAAGCCGTTGCTGCAGACGCACACAGCAATAGACGGATCTGGTTCGATGCGGTACCCTCACAATGGAATAAGCTGAAGAAATATGTAAAACAGCGAGCAACCCGCGGCGACACCGGGACCGAACTCAGACCATGGCTTTTATATTAAACATATTTTTTAACGAAATACCAAGAAAATTGTATATTAGTGTGTGAAAAAATGGAGTGTTTGTATGTACAATTAAATACATAATATGTATGTTTACAAGGTGGGTACATGTGCCAAAATTATATTTTTAGAGTGTTTGTCTGTTTGTCTATTTGCCTGTATGTTTATACTCGCTAATCTTTGAAACGGCTTGACCGATTTTAGACTAGCAAATACATGATATAATAAGGAGTGGCTTAGGCCACCTCGAGATTGCCTGATGATTTATTTGAAGTCGTTTATATGGTATTATCAAAACAATATTTATATGGTACTAGCTGATTCGGCGAACTTCGAACCACCCGCACTTGAAAAATAGATGTTGGCCGATTCTCAGATCTACTGAATACGCATATAAAATTTGGTAAAAATCGGTCAAGCCGTTTCGGAAGAGTACGGTAACTAACATTGTGACATGAAAATTTTATATATTAGATTATCAAAACAATATTTATTTATTTCACTTGGAGGACCAAAGGCTTAGACAAACACAACAATTTAAGAAATTAAGGATTCTTATTTTTTTCTTTTTTTATAGTATAAGACAGCGAACAGGCACACGGGTCTCCGGATGGTAAGAGACAACCGTGGCCTATAGACACCATAGATGTTGTAGGTGCGCTACTGCCCTGTGGTCGGGCTGTTAGACCTTATGTGCAAGTCATAAAGTAAGTTATTAATATTTATTTATTTATCATTTTATAAAACGAGCATTACTCATTAGATATAAGTTATTATTAAGGCAAAAGATCAGAAACTATGCAATCACGAATCCAATTAATCAATAAATAAACTCGATTACCAAGGCTACATTATTTAGAAATAATAAGGACTACGATCTATCAAAATCGGGGGTTTGAAGACAAAATATGTGTAGATGTAACATTTTTTTGTATGCGATAAGACTGCAGACAAACACACGGCTCTCCTGTTAGAAATGATGTTACAAGTCAACCGGTTTCCATCCCTCTGGACTGGAACACGACAATGTTATTATAGCGGCAAAATTAAATTACGAACAGAAAAAGGTGTATAAAGAACGACAACACCAGAAGAGCCGCTTTCTTGTAAGTTATCTTGGAACTTAATAAAATATCCCGAAAATTTAAAAATATGTTACAATTTTTTGTACACCACCAAGATCAGCTGAAATACGATCTACTAGCCTACACAGAGTGTGGTGGGTATCGTATTTAAATACTAGCTTCTCCCCGCGGCTTTGCCCGTGTGAATTATTTTAATAGCATAGATAACTTTTAAATAACAGATTTTTTTCCGACTTATAATGTCTACTAATAAGTATTAAGGGGGTATGTTTACGCAATAGCAATAGCGTAAACCCCCTTTTTAACGTACATGCCTATATGTTTTTCTCAAATATAAACTATCCAAATCCATCCGGTATTTTTTTTGTGAAAGATTAACAAATATCCATACGTACAAACTTTTGCATTTATAACATTAGTAGGAAGTAGAATGAACCAACTGTTTCATTTTAAAATAGAGTGCTTCTCTGTGGTGTAACGGTACAGGTGTCGCCTGCTAAGACCGTTAGCCACGTGGGGTCCCGGGTTCAATTCCCAGGTCGGGCAACTTTTCTTAAATGTTTTTCA
>DVZL01008392.1:0-10272 GCA_018236625.1 Lasaia peninsularis | reverse complement strand
CTCAGCACTGATGACACATAGGCGTGATAGGCTGATAAGGCTACATGAATTGATGTAGTATTTTTTAGTCTGCGTAGCACGTAAACAAACCTCTGCAACCTTCCACACACATTTTCTATATGTTCTTTCCAGTTGCAGTACTTGTCAATAAGAATGCCTAAGAATTTGTACTCACTTATTTCTTGTATTGGTTCGTTTCCATATCTTATATTTAGTTTAATTCGTTTTTGGTTGTATAGACTAAACTGCATAAATTTGGTTTATTATGTTATGTTATCTTATGTTGATACATAAATTATTATTATTTAACCATTCTATTATTTGCGCTAGTGTATAGTTTATGTTATTTTCATAATCAGAATAAGTGTTACTTTTATTAGATACAAACATTACTGAGATGTCATCTGCAAATAATATTAAACGATTATCAGTTATTTCAGGTAGGTCATTTATGTACAATAAAATAATAGAGGTCCTAAAACACTTCCTTGAGGGACTCCGTATCTGTTATAAGCATGTAATGATACATATTTTTTAAGTTCATCATTTTCGTCGATCTGTTCAATTTCACAATACTGAATTGTCATTTAAATATGAAGAGATCCAACTAAGAGCAGGTCCTCTGATTCCTAGGTTTTCAATTTTTTTAATAGATTGGGATGTGATACATAGTCGAATGCTTTCGATATATCAATGAATATAGCGGATGTCATTTTTTTTGCATCTAAATTACTAATTATTGTAGTAACTAAGTCATAGCAGGCATTAATTGTCGATTTATTCGCTTGAAAACCAAATTGTTGATTCCTTAATATCTTAAATTTTGTTACAAAGTTAACTATGCGCTTATATATCGCTTTTTCAAATATTTTTGAGAAAATTGGGACTAAAGTTATAGGCCTATAATTACTTATACCACATCAATCATTTTTCTTATGTAATGGTTTAACTACTGATAGTTTTAGAGATTCCGAAAACAACCCTTTTCAAAAGACATATTCACTAGATGCGTTAATACCTCTGCTATTTCCCCACTACATGACTTTACTATCTTTGTGTTAATATTATCATATCCTAGTGCATTTGTGTTTGAACTAATGACTAACTAAAACTAATGAATTTATTATTTTTATGGTGTCTTCTCTACTATATGGAGTCAAGAGAATACTAGCTGAAATAGTCGATTTATTTGTGTTAGAGCAGTTGTTATTAATTTTGTTTGTTGTAGAAATAAAATACTCATTAAAAGCTTTCGCTATAGTCTTTGGATTTTGAATAATATTGTTTTTATCACTAATTTTGGTAATAAAACTTTTATCTGACGATGTATTAGAGTGTTCTTTTATAATATTCCATGCCGCTTTATGTTTATTTTTTGAATTGTTGATATATTTAATGTTACAATTTTTTTATTTTGTTCTACAATTTTTCTTAGTAGTAGGTAGGCGTCACTGTCTGTGGTCGGGATGGTAGACCGTTTGTGTATATGTGTTTGTGTATGTGTTTGTGTATGTGTGTACCGGCTACCCTATCCTCCGGACCGGAACACGACTTTGTCATTATGGCGGCAGGAATTGGTAAGACGGTAAGTTACTCTACAGCCAGTGGTCATATTGGAAGTGACCCAGTTAACCTATGCTCGCCTCTTACGAGCTGCCTGGTCGGGAGGTAGATCGTATATTAATATATAGGTAGTAGGATATAGCGAAAAATCAACGTATAAGATTTTATGTAAGTCAAATACAGTATAAATACAAAGTACTTTAATGATTATATTTCAGGTTCATTATTCAGCGATTAACGAGTACGATGTAAAACGAGCCCAGGGTGAAATAATAAATGCCAAAGCGCATTCAGATTCCGAAGGCTTCGGGATGGACTTCTCTGGAGTAACGGAAAAGTGTGTCTTAATATTTTATCGTTATTTTATTTATATAAAAAAGATTTTAATTTATCATAGTCGATCTATATTTTAATAACAGTTTTTAAATTCAACTAAATTTAAATCAGCCAATAAATATATCAATCTGTAGATAGGTCGTCCAGTATATTTTAATTTGAATTTAAGCGACTAAACCTTAAATTCAAATTAAAATATACTGGACCGACCTAATAATATCTAATAAAATCGTACCTTTATAATAATATAGACCTAGCTTTTAAGCTTTTATGTTTTAACATAAAAGTTTTTTTTAAATGAAGATTGATGTTATATTACGAGCTTACTACTTGAAACTGCGCTTTAATTTTGTATTTTTTCCGGGACCACAGCATATATATTTGAATTTCAATCAGCTTATAGCTGTCCACAGCTGGACATAAGCCTCTACGTCACGCTGCTTGGTCCTCCGCTTTACTCATCCAGTGTGTACCGGCAATTCTTTGAATGTAGTCGGACCATCGGGTCGGAGGTCATCCTAAACTACGCTTACCGAGACGCGGTCTCCACTCTAGGACTCATCTGCTCCTACGATCATCGGTCCTAGGGCAGACATGGCCAGCCCTTGCTTATTCTCCAAGCTATATCCGTTACTTTGGTTCTCTCGCGGATAACCTCATTTCTAATTTTATCCGCGAGAGAGACACCTAACATAGCTCGCTTCATCGCCTGCATTATTATATTTGTGGACTAGCCCCACCGTCAGTGTCCACGTCTCGGCACCAACGTTATCACAGGTAGGTCGCAATGATCAAAGACTTTCGTCTTTTTTGTTTGCATTGTGGACCGCCGACGTAAAAGACGTGGTTTATTTTATCTTTTGTGTATAGTAATAATTTTTTTGCCACTATAACACGATTTTAAAGAATTTTGAATTAAGTCAGTATCTTTTTAAGATACGAAATGTGAGTAAACATACTTAGTAACAAGTTGTAAGTTACCATTCAGTTGTATTTTAATAAGTGGAACTTATTAAAATCTAGTTAACTATCCTCTTGTATTTTAACAGTGGTATGCGCGTTATGGGCTTAGTGGAGAGTGGCGCAGTCAGGTCCAAGTTACGGGTAAGACCAGAACTCCTCTGGCCAGTTCCTGCCCACTGGAGCCAAGAAGATGCCGCCACAGTCCCACTCGCCTACAGTCTTGCCTTCTATTGCATGGTAAATATTATTTTGTCCTCACACCTAATTCTTTTATGCAATGTAAAACTTCATTTTCAGGTAAAAAATAAGGCAACTTGTATTAACTAAAGCCCAATTTTTTCTTTAGATGATAGTTATTTTTTCCCGTATTGGTCTAGGTCCCCGTGATGAATAGACCATTAAATCATTCCAAAATTAAAGATTCGACGCTCTTCACAGTTCCTAGGAAAACGATACAATGCCTAAAATCGACTACAATCTGCAGAATCCGAAAAATCTTTGCATAAAAAAGCGTTTTAATTTAGTACTGATTTAATGTCTAAATGAAAAATTTAACGCTCTTCATAGTTCTTGGAAAAACCATCAAAGATAAACGAAGCTTTTACGGGAACTATGAAGACTGTTAAACTTTTGGTTTAAGCACTAAGTCAGCACTAAATTAGCACCATCTTTTGAGCAACATTTTTTGGATTCTGCTCACTTTACAATGCTAGGTTAAGAGACGTGCAAGAATTTGCCTAGATAGGGACCTATCGCCTCACCTATTCCTGCCGCCATATTGACATTGTCGTGTTACACTTACTCCAAAGACTTGCACATCAGGACATACAACCCGGCCACAGTACAGCTACCTACACATTTATGGTGTGTATAGGCCACGCGTCAGTAGCATCAGGAGATCCGCTGATTGTTTGTTTGCTACCTAGTCTTTGAAAAAGAGATTGTAAGAAATTAGGTTTACAGGTTTTCGAAATCTTAAAATTGTGTTTTTCATAAGGGAAGGATCGATTACACAAATCGATCTAACACAAAATCAAGCGAGTTTTATGGTTGTGGTATGAAGGCTAGTTAACGATACTATCCTTTTTACACTTAATTACAATGAGGGTCATTTATATGTAGGATTTGACCAGGACGGTATTGTTTTACGCAGAACAACAGCTGCTATCTGACTTTTGAAGGGAAACTAGGGAAGGGAAAATAGGGTCAAATTCACTTACAGAAATCTGCTTTCATCACGATGTTTTGCTTCACCGTACGAGCTCTGAGAAAATATACGTATGTTTGAAAAACTCATTGGTACATGGCAAGGTTTGAACTTGGACTACTGGAATGGTTCAAAGCGCGTACCACTAGGCCACTTCTAACTTAAGTCGATACATATTCTGAGTGGTCTTGCGGTGAAGGAACATATAATAAGGAAACTCGGATCTGACTCGATATAGCGACGGTCTTGCTACCTGTCATATAATGGGTCCAATATCGTCGGCTAAAAGTGCATTCGCACATACCTACCTTTTTCGGGGATAAGTATTTTCTTATTATCTCTGTAACGGTACAGATGTCGCCTGTGAAGACCATTAGCTGCGTAGGGTCCCGGGTTCAATTCGCAGGTCGGGCAACCTTTCTTACATGTTTCTCAGATTATTCTGAGTAAGCATTACATTGCCCAGGATTGGAATGTAGTGGCGATAGGCTTGCCACCTATTACATCATAGGCCCTAGTACCTTGGCTAATCGTGGGTGCGGATATACTAACACACCTCTGCCTACCTCTTCCGGGATAATAGGCGTGGAGGTACTTATTTATTATACATTTATACTATTTTTAATTGGTTTAATACTATTTGTAGGTTATAAAATATAAGCTGCAACCAGGCATTAGTATTTTGGTTCACGGAGGTGCCGGGGCGTTAGGTCAAGCGATTATTTCAATCGCTCTGGCTTATGACTGTGAAATATTCACAACAGTCAGCAATATTTCAAAGAAAAGACTTTTGCAAAAATTATATCCTAAACTGAAAGGTTTGTATTATCAAATATATCAATGCATATTAATAGATCATTGTATCAAGATACTAACGTATGCAACCAAATAAAATTGAAATGTCTGTTTGTAATACTTATCAGAATTACAAACAGACACTTCAATTAAACACATTAAATGTATCTATGTAATGGAACCAAGGTCTGAAACTTCAAAAAATCATTTATAAAGGAATATAATATATGAGTACCTATTAGAGAATAAAAAGTATCGTATTTCAGTATGAGGCATCAACTTTTTTCATTGTCTAAAGGCCTCAATAAAAAAAAAACTAAACTCATATGTATGTGTACACGACACATAATATACCAAAATAACATTTAGTACAATTTTTGTCTGTGTGCCTAATTATTAGAAAACGGCTACATAGATTTTGACGGGAATTTAACGGGCAGATATAATATAATGACTACTTTTATTTTAATATTATAGTTTAGAATTACATAAAATATTTAAGTTTAAACGTAGACGAAGTTACAGACATAGCTAGTATAAAATAAGGTGACAAAATAATTGATCAATTTGAAAAGAAAACACATGTAGTACTTTCTTATTTAAAGGACTTAGACTGAAAAGTATTTAAAGCGTATAAGGTGCACATCTTTTATCAAAGAAGATAAAAAGTATCTAAAGGTTTAAGAAATACATAAGAGTAGGGGAGACATGTGGTTGCTTGTAAAAGAAAAATTTCGTCAGTGAAAAAGAGATATAAGATTGTGGTAGTAGGTACCTATACAAACAGAGATAGATAGGGAAAGCACTCGCAACTTTCTATTTTTAACCCAAAGACAAAGAAAAACCTGTCTGGAAATTCTATAATACCTCTGTGCAGACTTTGTTTTTAATGATTGGAACAAGGTCGTCTTAGATAATCAGCCGATGATAATGCAAAAGCGAGGTTTTTGAATATAAACGATCAATAAATAAGTTAATACTACGATAATATGCCTTCATCTTGTTTTTTTTTCATTTTGAAGCATAATTTTCGACACAAAACATAAGTTTATAAGTTTGTATACAAACCCTAAAGCTCACGTTTTTACATAAATACCGACATATATATATCCAACCGTGCATATCTTCCCGCATAACCCCTTGCGGAATAGGCGGAGAGTAAAAAGTGCAAAGTGCCACATTTTTGAAATAGCCACTTTTAGAACAATTTTTCTCTCTTAATACAAACGCGATTATTTCGGAGAATTTACCCACCCTGATATAGGTACTAGAGCAATTTGGTCGCGGAATGTGAACCTAGATTTCCCCGGATTTCTAATGTTTTGTTTTATTATAATACCTAGTCTTATTATTGAAGCGTGGAGATGTACTCTGATAATAATTGCAATATCTTTTCCAGGTGAAAACATAGGAAACTCAAAGGATTTGAGTTTTGTTGATATGGTTCTCATGTCAACCAAAGGAAGAGGATGTGATTTTGTCATCAACTGTGGAAATGGAGTGATGAGAAACGTAAGTATTATTGTGCACTATCTGAAACGGTGAACTTCGTACTGTTACAAACTCTCCAAAGTATGATTAAAGGCCGACCTTACCTCTTCCTCATCAAATCCCCAAAAGTGCTTCACCTCTTCGTTAATTCAGCCATACTCCCAGTCAGTCTCAATCCAGCTACCGAACGGGCTACTAACCTACTTTCTATTTCCTACCAGTTCCCAGTTTCAAGTTGTGTCTTATTGAATTGTATCTTCATAATATTTCAAGTGCCAAATTAATTTGTGTAAAATTAAATATTTTTTTAATAAGTAAATTTCAAACCCCATACTAAAGGTACCTACCAATATTCACAGCAAATAACAGTTTGTATGGGAGAAACTTAAGTGTATTTCTTCTGTAACTTAAATTTTATCCATTTTTACTTGGCATTACAACCTTTTCCGATAGCTAACATAATAAAAATAATAAGCAAAATTGTTTCATCATGTGTGATGGAATACACCATGAAATTGCTTAATATAATAGATATTAAGCAATTTACTTATTTCGTAAAATAAAACGAATATTTTACATGTTATAATTTCAAAAATTTCACCTTTCAAAAAGAATATTTATTGTAATAATACCTTCGCAATATCTCACCTCCTGCTGAAAATGTGTTTGTAAGTATATTTAAATATGCTTTTTTAGGTATCTCAAAATTGCTGTTCCGTAAATGGTATAACTTTAGACACATCTTCAATTTTAAATTGTGAAGACTACACTTTAGGGTTGAGCCAATTAATGAAATCAAGATCATTCTCAACGGTTAACATATTTTCGTTATTTGAAAATAAAAATTTCGAGGAAATGAAAGTAAGTATCTTGAATATTAATTCTATTTCACATTTTGACCGTTTTGTAATGTTTGTGGAGTAACGATCTAGGACCGTATTCGTAATGCCAGAAAGTGTTGATGTAAAAATAAGAAAGGGCATGCTCCGATGGTTTGGTCATAAAGATCCGATATACAATACAAAAGTGTATGGATGTAGGTACCCGGGGAGACCTCGGTTGGCATTTCACGACTAAATAGCTCACGTGTTATCCGAAGGTGTCAGGAGTCTCGCGAAACGAAAAGAGAATAATGATCGTAGAGGAAGGCCCTCGATACTTACGCTTATCGCATATATCGTGAAGATGTGTAAGTGATAAGTATGTGTGTGAGACCTTTTGTGGTACAGTAACTGTAGTAGGAAAGCAATTTTTTTTTTTTTTGAATTGGAATTTTATCTGTTTGTTAAATAAAATGATAAGTATAGCACCATATATATTACTGATAAATAGACGGCTATAGTAAATGTGCTGGTTTTCTGAAGTTGCTAATGGTGATGAAACAGAAGGAGGTTTGGGAGCCCTGAACTTCAAAATCCCCACTACCCTATTAATATTATAAATGCGAAAGTCTGTTTCACGCTTAAATCACTGATCTGATTTTTATAAAATTTGGTATAAAGATAGAGTTGACCTTGAAGAAGAACATAAGACTACTTTTTAACCGACCACATTAAAAAGAGGGCATGTTTTTACGCAATAAGTTTCATAAGTCGGAAAAATTTCTGCCCTTTCAAAGTTAACTACAGTTTGATAACACTATCAAAACGGCCATCGCTCACGGCTTCGCCCGCGGATAACCTAGTAAACTTAAATAAATAAGTAAATATCTTCACATCTATGTCCCTGAATTCGTAGGCAGAGATAGATACTCATATACCCACGGTAGGGTGATTATATTAGGTCCTATAATGTGACTAAGTGGTAAGGCGTCACATGGCGGCACAAAACTACGCTTCGGGCTTCGCACGTGTACATTATACATGTTATATACAAACTAACTTTTCTTTTGAATCTCTCCATCTATTGAAAAAACCACATCAAAATCCGTTGGGTAGTTCCAAAAGTCTAATTATACATAGGGACAGACAGGAATGGGAAGCGACTTTGATGTAAGTATATAATATACTATTTACTGATATGAACTTAAGTATAAAAAATGTTTCTAGGAACTCCAAGTTGTAATGGCCGAGGGTATAAAGAGGGGCTATGTGCGCCCTCTGACGTATGTGACGTTTGAGCCAGACGACGTCTCACGTGGATTTAAAATGTTAGCTACGAGGCGCCACTGCGGCCGAGTGTTGGTGGCACTACAAGCGCCTAAGAATCCTCATATCCAATCACGGTAATTCCTATTTTAGTCAATAACTAAACTGTACTAACTCTTGAATTATGGTCTGACTTTGATCTAAGATGCGATAAAATGAATGTGATGAAGTAGTTGGTCTCCTGGGAGTTTAAATATTAATTTGTACAAATAAATAAAATTGGAGCGTCTGTATGTAATATTAAAATAACCGCTTTTTACTAAATGCATATTTAAATGCAAATGTACGTTCTCAAGGTACATATACCAAAATGGTATTTTTTAAATTTTTTGTGCACCACTTCTTGTTATATTTTAAATAAAGCTTGGTTGAATGATAGACAATGTCATGTAGCATTAAGTCTAACTTTGTACTTTTTTGTGCATATTAAAAAAATCAACGTATTACAGGATTCAATGCAAACCTGACCTGTGGTCTGTGCTTATATCTGATGATGAAGTATTGGGTTCACTACTGGCTGAGAGACTCGTCAGCCGCCATGCCAAGAAGTTGCGCTACTATTGCTCAGCGCCATCAGTTTACCTGAAGTGTAAGATACAGTGAGTGTTGACGAATAATCTGATACATAAACGGCAATACTAATACTCTGTGTTAGTCCGGGTACTCTGTGTAGAATATACCAACTGCCTTCCTACCAGGCATGTCGTAAGAGGCTAAATCGGTCACTACCAACATGACCATTGGCGGTAGAGTGCTGAGCAGCAACTCGCTCGGGTAAGAATCCACCGCCTCACCTACTCCTGCCGCCATAATGACATTGTCGTGTTCCGATCCGGAGGGTATGGCAGTCGGTAGACTTGCACATTAGGTCTAATAGTTCGACCACGGGGCATCGGCGAACCTACAACATCTATGGAGCCTATAGGCCACGGTAGTCTCTTACCATCAGGAGACCCGTGTGCCATATGCTATAAAAAAACTAGTAGTTTGTACCTCAAAATCCGTTTCAGTAGTCCCGGTTCGAACCCAGCCATGTACCGATAAGTTTTTCTAATTTAAGTACATTTTGTGAGTGTTCTTACGGTGAAAGAAATCGTAGGTAGGAAATTCAACCTAATCTAATCCTTCTGGGTTGTAGTGGTAAGATGGCAGTCGATTTGTATAAAAACTGGTGCCTCAGTCAATTCATGAATGAGGAACAAATATCCATACATACAAACTTTCGCGTTTACAATGGTAGGCTTTTTATTATTATCATAGAGCGACATAATATGACATCTTGCTGTCACTGCATCTTACTTTACTGCTCTGATTGGTTGAATAAGTTATAGCAATAAGATAAACCTAAAACACACAGCTAAAACTTAAATTTTATCCCTAATGATGCTGTAAATACAATAACCGGTCGGTTATTTTATAAATATTTTTTTTTCAATAATAAGTGAAAAATAATATGTGAAAAATACATGGGTTTATTTTTTTATTTAAAACATGAATAATATACGAAAGTTTCCTGAGAAATATATAACATAATGTAATTATAAGACAAATGTATTTTTAGATTATTAGAAAAGAAGGGTGTAAAAATTGAAGTCAGAAATATAAACGAATTAAATAAACCGGAAAACTTGCTTCAAGACAAAATAATGAACACACTTCAAGGCGTATACGTGATTTGTAAAGAAGAAAAAACCAAAACTATTACATTAGCACTTGACAATAATCTGACAGAAATACGGATCAAGCCCCCGTTCCCGTACGTATTTATTT